>NW_010729137.1:2424941-2472181 GCF_000365185.1 Nelumbo nucifera | reverse complement strand
ATTAGAGAAAAAAGTTAATCCCTTGATTCGGCCAGACCTATTATTATATTATTGACTTATTGAAAAAGACTTGAGTGCCCTTCTTTAAGTAAGAGGCACTCRAMCTAACATAAMMRTACACATCAGCATTCTCAACAAGTACAAAGACTGAAATACCCCTTYACTAACACCACTAACAGGGTCCAAATTTTGATATCTTCCTGAGAGGCCATCCATGCCAAGGTAAGCTTTCTTTAGATTGATAGTTTTTGATTGAGACATTTAGTGTATCATCGTTGGCGAGGGATGAATATACAATCACATTGTTGAAATCATAGTTTTCAAGGCACCAAGTAGACCCTGTTCATGGGTTGGGCCGGGCTTTGTATATGTATCAACAAAATACACTTAGGACCGAGCCCGAGCCCAGCCCTCATATAAAGCTCGAAGACCGAGCCCGGCTAGAAATTTGAAAACATAATTTTTCTTTTTCCTTTTTTTATTCAATAAAAAAGTGTTTTATTTATATTAAAAACCTTCAAAACTCAAAAATAATAAACATCTCACTATTACTTGAAAAAAAAGAGAAGGACAAAGAAAAAATATTATATATATTATTAAATAAAATATAATTTTATTATTTGATATATAGTATCAAGTCGGGCTCGGGCTCGGGTTGGGCTTTTTTGAGAAAGCCCGAGCTTAGCCCGAAAAAAGTCGGGCCCGAGCCCGTTCCCGCGGGCCTAAAATTATGACCAAGCTCGACTTAATAACGGGCCAGATTGGGCCAGCCCGTCGGGCTACCCAGCCCATGTACAGGTCTAGTGCCAAGGCGAGGCTAGGCGACAAGGGGCGCCTTGGCAATGGATATTTTTTTCAAGTAAAAACATGTATCATAGGGTAGCTCCCTAGGTTCCATAATCATATTTCCTTAATAAATATCCATAATTTTCATAAGAAAAGTATCAACTTCTTGTTAAAGTATAGAAAATCAACATATTCCAACATATTCATGAGAAGAAAAAGAAGAAAGAAAGAAAATTCAAAAAATATAGGGGCTGAACCCCTATTTCTGTTATAGGAAAAGAAGAAGAAAAGTTTGTTATAAGACGCTATAGAAAACTGCTTGGCGATTAGGCAAGGCGAGGCTCCAAGGGCGCCTTGTCGCCTTGACAACTATGGTTGAAATACGAAAAGGTTCATAGTGGGAAGATTCTTATACAAATTGTTTCCATGAACTGAACTAGGAGTGGCTAGAATCCTCGTGTAAACAATGAGGAAGTCCTCCATCCGTGCATCATGCAAAGAAAGGAGAGACCAACTGTCAACCCAATGCATGGTTGCGAGACCAAGAGTGATGTGTGATTGTGTGTTTGTATGATTCTGTGCATGATTTTGTTTCCTTGTGCTTATGAATTTTTTGAGTTAAGATATTTTGTCCCATTTAATAAAAACAAACAGAATGGCATACCATGTCAAGGCACATGGTATTAAATAGTGAACAAAGAAGATAAAGTCATGTCATTTTTTTTTATGTAAGGAGTCCAGATTTCCTTAAAGCAAAAACTTTCTTCTCTTAGTATTCAGTTGCATATTGGGAATATATCCTGTACATTTATGGTAAATTCATGGGGAGATGTTTCTAATGTGTGGTAGGATTCCCATGCTTTCACAATGTGCAGTCTTTTGCTTACAAGGAATTCCATCACAGAATAGGCATAGCATTGCAAGCACAGTGAATGAGCACACAATAAATATTGTAGACCTGTATCGAAATTTGAATTTAACCTTTTTCAAAGGTAGGCTGGGGGTATTTTAAGGGACAGGTTTCGAAAAAGCTTCCAATTGCTTACTCAACATGCTCAGAGTGAGTGCCTGCCTGATCCAGACTGTTCAGAAGTAGGGCATTGATATCATCTAGGAATGCAAGTGGGGTCCAGTATGATCAGGTTAAATGTTTGCCAAAATTTGAATGGGTCTGTCCAAGATCCCGGGCCCAGTATTGTGTAAATTCTTTAATCCTTAATTTCCAAAAGGCCTGATTGGTGAAATTTTAATAGATTTGAGAGGTGGGTTCTTTCAATAGACTGGATGAGTACATCTCTGATTCCATGGAAGAACATTGTTGTTTCTGGTATAAAGATGGTAGCAAGTTGAATTTCCAGAGGAGATGAACAGCTTGCTTGACCGGGCTCCAAAGATAGTAGATTCCTTTTTATAATTGGAATGAAGAGAGAGAGAGAGAGAGAACAGAATCCAAAAAGAATGTAATGAGTCTTTTTTTTAAGCCTCAATGACAGTCATTTTAATTCTTTGTGATAATGTATGTATGCCGAGCTTTTCTATATGCATGGAAACTGAAGTAATACCATCAATGCAGTTTGACAGTATGACTACTCTGGATCAATCCCAATGTCACCATGAATATGTCGTAAAGAAAAAATATGGCTAAAGCCATCTCGGAAACTGCATCTCTATGGATCAATCCCAATGTTTGGCACTTTGACTAAGGTGATGCTTGCTTGAAAGGGAGAAAGCTTGCCAGATTATCTCTTCCCTCTGTGTAACAGAGACAATCTTCAAATCATTTGTCTGTTCTGTGTGATTATTCTTAAGGCAATTCTTTTTCTTGTTGCTGCCCAACTTTGGTTAGGAAACTTCTTAGGTGGCTGGAAAATACAAGGCATGTCTAAGAAAGGGAGCATGCTGGGCAGTGGTACCTCTAGCAGTCATGTGGGCTCTATGGCAGGAGAGGAATGGTAGAATATCTGATCAGAAGGCCAATTCTGAGGAGGTGGTTAATAACATTTCAGTGGATTTGATCAAGATCTCGATTTCAAATCTTAAATCTTTTGCTGGAGAGAATTTTTCATCTTTTTTGAGAATAGACTTTTGGGGGTCCTTAAAGGGTGTATATGGTGTACAGAATCTCTTTGTATAGAAGAGCATGTATACTTTTATGATATATGTTTACTTTTTCAAAAAAAAAAAAGGAATTCTAATTCACCTACTAGGATCAAATTAAGCTTCATAAACCAAACAGGTCCTTTATAACTTGCAGCTAACTTCTACTTGCTAAATATACCTATTAATATTCTATTTACCACAGAAACCTACTTCTGACCTAAATTGGTAAATCACTATTTTTTATATGAACACAAGTGATAGATGGTTTACCTAATATGAACCCACTTTTCTCCTTGTCAAGTCCATGTGTATTTAATGTCATTAACAGTGTTGAATTATTTGAACTCTTGGTGAGAATTGAAACCGTGGACTATCAAATGGAGCAAACTCTTGATTGTAAAGGCAAAGTATGTGTGACAGGGGCATCAGGTTTCCTGGCCTCTTGGCTTGTTAAGCGACTACTCTTGTCAGGATATCATGTGAAAGGAACGGTTAGAGATCCAGGTCTCTCTCTCTCTCTCTCTCTCAACACTTAACAACTATGAAACATAGAGATTTTTTATTGCATGTGGTTTCACTGAGCAGGGAATGACAAGAAAGTAGCACATTTATGGCAACTGAAAGGAGCAAAAGAGAAACTTCAATTGGTGAAGGCAGATCTAATGGAGGAAGGCAGTTTTGATGATGCCATCATGGGATGTGATGGTGTCTTCCACACTGCTTCACCTGTGATTGGACCTATCTCCGACCCCAAGGCATGTCCATTACTCTTGTATCAACTATCAACTATCTGGAAAAAAATTTACTTGTTATGTTAGGTCATGTTGTTACTTGTACCATGATCAACTGGGCAATTTGAAATTTGAATATGCTTTTTAAAAAGGGTAACAACTAACAACGCTTTGAATGTGCTGATGTTGTCCCAGTGGGGTGGCAACCAACCAACCAACCCCCCACCCCCACCCCAAAGAAAAAATGAAGCTTGTTTCAAACCTTCATTAATCAAATGAAATTTGGATCGCTATTGTTGAAATCTAAGTTGTTTCATCTGATCATTAACTAGGCTGAAATCTTAGATCCAGCTATAAAAGGCACCTTAAACGTCTTGAGGTCATGCAAGAAGAATCCATTCCTCAGACGTGTGGTACTCACATCATCTTCTGCAGCTGTGAGAGTTCGATATGATTTTGATCCTAAGATACCTTTGGATGAGTCGTCGTGGAGCTCGGAGGAACTCTGTGAAAGGCTTCAGGTAATCGACATTACTATAAATTAATCACTAATTCTTCAAATGGTTTTATACTTTGATTGCATGCATAGTTTTTTCATTTGCAGTAAGGCTAACAAACCTTCTTTTGCCATGGTGCTTTTCAAAAGGTTTGGTATCCATTGTCAAAAATTCTGGCTGAAAAGGCAGCATGGGAATTTGCCAAAGAAAATAACGTCAACCTAATTACTGTTCTCCCGTCTTTCGTCATTGGGCCTAGCTTGCCATTCGACTTGTGCTCTACTGCTTCTGACATCCTTCATTTACTTAAAGGTACCCTTCAAAATAAAATTAACATGAAGGAAATAATGAAAGAAAGAAGGCCTGGTTCACACTCCACAATCAACTTGGTTTAAAATTTCATCCGTATTGGCTCGTATCGGCCGATATGTATCGTATAAGTGGGTCATTGGTATGTGAAAAAGAGGGATAATTAGGCCTTTTACCAACCCTGCTGAATATGTTCGGAAAAAAACTAAAAAAAGTAAAGCATGTTATTTTGAAGTCCGTTACAATCGGATTGTATCAATGCTTTAAACTTTTTAAAAATAAAATCTAAATTGATTATTATCGTTCTGCATGTATTTAATAAAAAGTAGCATATTTCCATGCTGGAAATAGGTGACTCGGCAAAATTCTCATATCACGGAAGGATGGGTTATGTTCATATCGACGATGTAGCACTCTGCCACATCCTTGTTTATGAAAACATCAGCGCTCAAGGAAGATACCTCTGTAGCTCAAAGGTCTTGGATAACATTGAATTAGCATCCTTGCTAGCAAAGCGCTATCCGTTGCTACCCATTCCTAAGAGGTTAGTTTTCTTGTCTTGCAATTTCTCTTTCTCTAACTGCAACTGCATCTGCATCTGCATCTTTTTTTTTTTTTTTTGGGTTAGAAAGATACTGCATCGCATCTGTACCATAGGAAACAATTTATATTAAGAACGCAAAAGAATTGGTCTTGCTCCTAGATATCATGTTTAATTAATGGATTTTCTAATTTGGGTTGTTATTAATTTCATGTCGGCTTTCAGGTTTGATTCAGTTTTTGGCGATAGGCCATACTATGAATTCAACACCTCAAAGTTGGAAAGCTTAGGTTTCAAGTTCAAAAGTATTGAAGAAATGTTTGACGACTGTGTAGCGTCACTCAGAGAGCAAGGCCATCTCTAGGCTCTAGGCTCAAACTAGACCAAAAACGCCACTAACTGTTACTGTTGGAATGGAAGTTGTGACAATAAAAATCCTTTCATTGGACTTCTGTTTGTATTTTAACCGGTATTGTCAGTATGCCATAATTGTCATTTTGTTTCAAAATCATCTATCTACACAGTTCGGATCTCCTACCCACAGGACGTCGCAACCACATTTGGAGAACATTTCCTCTACTTGTATGTAATTAGAGGCTGAATCGGCGCACTGGTCTCACAGCATATCGCATTGGGAACATCTTCTATACTTGTATTTATCATTCATGGGGAGATATTCCTAATACATGGTGGGATGTGATTGTGAGGTCAGTTTGAAAAACATTCTGTGAGGATCAGATCCTAATTCATGTAATCATGCATGGGGAGATGTTGTCAATGCATGGCCATAGAGATTCCAATTGTTATTTACATGCTGCATATTTTTCCTTGGGCAAATTATTAATTCTTCTACATCACAAATTTGTCATTGTTTGGGACATGGTTTTTAAAACCTAACCGGTGACCAAACCGGTCAGGGGTCTGGTTACCGGTTTGAACGGTCCAACTGTTTGACCCAAACAGCTGGCCCGTTTTGACTAAAAAAAGTTAAAAAAAACTAAAAAATGGTCAAAACCATTCGAACGGTTAACTGGCCAGTTCAATGGTTTATTGATCAAAATCAATGGTTTTGGGGAAAAACGGAACTGGTCAAGTTTCGGTTTTCTCGGTCCAACCGTTCGATCCGGTCCGGTTTTGAAAACCATGGTTTGGGAGAATCTAATACAATACAAAGAGAGGGTTTTGTAAAATAAAATAAGATAAAAATTTGTAAGGTGGAAATGTGGAATAAATCATAATTTACCTAAAAGATGGATAAACCATAATACAAGGAGACGGTTGTAGTTGAGGGCTTCTCCCACCCAAGTTGTAGAAACCGATGTCAAAGCAGAACCAGATTTGACGCCACAAGATGCCGATGAAATTTTCAGGAAAATGAAGGAAATGAGTCTCATCCCGAATGCTGTGGCAATGCTTGATGGCCTCTGCAAGGATGGGCTGGTCCAAGAAGCCATGAAGCTGTTTGGGTTAATGCACGAGAAGGGTACGTTCCTGGAAGTTGTAATCTACACGGTTGTAGTTGAGGGCTTTTGTAAGGCTTAGAAACTTGATGATGCCAAGAGGATTTTTAGAAAGATGCAGAATAATGGGATTTCACCGAATGTGTACAGTTACACTGTCTTCATTCAGGGATTGTACAAAGGGAAGAGATTGGAAGACGCCATAGACATCTGCATTGAGATGTTGGAGGCCGGTCATTCTCCAAATGTGACAACCTTTATAGGCCTGGTTGACGCGATTTGTAGGGACAAAGGTGTGGAAGAAGCGAAGAGCACCATTGAGAGATTGGAGAAGGGATACTTTGCCGATGAGAAGGCTATTAGAGAATATTTGGACAAGAAGGGGACGTTCTCACCATTAATTTGGGAAGTTGTATTTGAGAAGAAAAGAAAACCAAAATTTATAGACGAAAAGAAAACCAAAATTTTTTGTTCACCGCTTACAGGACCTGTAAGAACAATTGTAGGAAGGGAAAAGCAGTGGACCTGTAAGAACGACTATATTAACTATACACCCAACTCTGTTGGCTGGCTTTTGCTCACCGTGGAACGTCACCGGTGGATCTGCAACCAAACGCTGCCGCTGCCTGTTGTTGTAGGGTTTTGAATGGAAGAAGAAGATGATAAATTCGAGTGGTGGTAGTTGTCATTAAAGAAAAAACAGGGACATGCTTGTCCCATTCGAATGAAGAAGCACATCTTCAAAAAGTGCTAAAAAAAGCCACATCCGTGTCACTTTTTTAAGTACTTTTTTTAATAATAAGTACTTCTTACCCTATTTTTTGCCAAACACCCATAAGTACTTAAAAACCATTTAATGTGTGATCTCATGTCTTAAAGAAGTACTTGTTTAAATAAGTACTTCTTTTAAGTGTTCTCAAACACTACCTTAGCCCGCATTGCCCCATAACCCAAGCACACATAGCTCTCCCTCACCATCTCAGGCCCACCCAAAGAAAAAAAAAGAAAAAATAAGTCTAACAAAACCTAATTAATTCTAAGGATAGGCAAACCCAAATTATCTTTGTGAATAAAACGAGTCAAATCTCTACGAATTTGGGAATTACCACTGATCACTTTAAACGTGCATCTTTCATCAATTCCTTTGTTAGCTAGGAGATCAGCACAATGATTTCCCTCTCATAAGATATGGGTCCACCTAATATTCATTCTCTGCACTAAGTTCTTAGTCTTGCACAAGATGTAAACAAAATTCCAAAGATAATTCGATCTACCCATTAAAATGTCAATAATTATCATGTTATCACTTTCAACCTCAATCGCTTTATAGCCTTTTTGCAAAGAAAGGCTTAGACCATCATACATAGCTAAAAATTCTGCTTGAATAGAGATAGACTGACCATAGCAACAGTGAAAAGCAAATATGAGGGTTCAAAAAGAGTTTCTAAGTAAACCCCCACCTCCTCCTTCACCAGGATTGCCACGACAAGCCCCATCTACATTCATGTTGTAAGCAAAATTACTTGGAAATAGAATAGGCCATTCTAATTCTGATTTCAGATCACTATTCCCACGAGCCAAATAGACCCTTAATTTAGTTCTCAAATAAGATAAAAATACGGTCCAAAGGCTCAACTTAATTTAATTTCCCATGTCATCTTAAAAGAGAAGCGAGACTTGACTTACACTTAACCAGGATGCCAGGAACATGTGCCATTCATTAGGTAGTTCTTATTAAAATGATTAAATGTGGATTATTTAGAGTGGAAAAAGAATTCGAGCTCACATTCCATGGACCCTTCTTTATTGGTCCACCTTTTACATGAACCCTTCAATAAAAACTTGCCACATCATCTTAAAAAAGAAGATAGAGTTAACTGACAACTAACTGTTTTCTACTCAGCCTCTTCCTTCAATTGAGAACTGACTATCAGAAAGATCCAATGTTTGATGCAAATTTCCCACGAAAATCCAAATATAAAAATAAAACCAAAATGAAAAGTAGAACAGAATAGAGACTTCGGATCTCCTGCTCACGAGAACTCTGCCCACAACACACTACCCCCGTGAATTGGGAACATCCCCCCCTACATAATACTATGCAGAGGTTGAGATAATCTCCACGTGTGGCTGTAATAAACGTGGGCAGAGTTTGTGTAGGCAGGAGATCCGGACTCATGAATAGAATTCTAGGTGGGTGTACAATTTCTTTTATTTTCTTAACTTGTCCAAGATTTGTGAGATCCCCAATTTTTCTAGAGTTCTTGACAAAATTTGGCTTGAAGCAAGCAATGTAGGCCGATATGCGGGTTGGGGCATATTAGGCAGTATCAAACCGCTCTTTTTTTTTTAATTTTTTCTTTAAACTGGTTAAGGGGATCAGTTTAAGACCCGTCTACCCCTTAAACCAGGTTAGACCCCGAAACACCCACTATAGGGGCATATCGGATGAGTTGTCATTACAATAAGTATTGGCTAATATGCCCCAATATGTTTCGATACTTTGAACCTTAGCTTGAAGCTTTCTTGCAATGTCTATGAGTTCGGCTTCAGTCAGTGGAATGCCTGTTCGAACAGCCTTTACAGCCTTGCATTGGAAATATCTCTGTATTTATGTGCTTTATTTCATAGGAGATATTCCCAATACAAGGATGCAAGAGGCTGTTGGCACGGTGTGAGCACGGGCTTCCCCATATTGCTTGGTGAACAAGATGCAAAATTTTCCCACTAAACACTAAAACCATATTTAGTTTGAAAGAAAAGGTAGGGAAGCCTTTCCTTTTTCTACCTTTTCCTTCAAACATAACCTCCTGAATTATTGTTTGTGTTTTTTGATGCTGCTTCATATGTTTCCTTTTTCTACCAAGTCAAGTACGTGATAGAAATTGGAAAATTTCGCTTGGAAGCGAAGACACTATATAATCCAAACCAACATTATTTCCCTGCCACACCTACTGTGACAACCTTTGATAAAAGCTGCCTACCGGCAGATGCAACCCAAAATTATAAAAAATAAAAAGAATAAAGAAAAATCTTACTTTATTGTTATTTAAAGCAAATTCATTAGTTGCATGTGATATTGTTGTATGGTGGAAATAGGACCACCCTTTCTCTCAAAAAGGTGCGGGAGAACCACGGACAGTCGGGCATGGATCAGACGTTCGGGTAAATGATCAGATCTGAGTAACCAGTTCAAATAGAAGGTGACAAGATACAGCCAAGAAGGGTGTTTCAATACTTCCAATCTTTCACTTTTATTTTTAGTCTTTTTAAAAATTTCATACAATTGTATTATTTTATTTACTAGAAAATAAGTTTATTTTTTAAATTCCTCTAAAATAACTGAGAGTCAAACAGAGCATATAATATTAAAATTTTGAATTCACATTGACCCCCACATGCATAAATAGAGTGTAAATGCTGGTTTTGTATAAATATGCATTCTGGTTCAGTTTTTTTTAGTATTTGACAAAAATGCATTTATGCTTTGACAATGACATAAAACACAATTTTCAAGCATTTACACTCACTCGTACTCCATATCTCATAGGATCCTTGGCCTTACACAGTTTCTTTGCAGTATAATTTCTTTGGGGCTTGAGGTCACTTGATAGATGGTGACAATTGACAATTGTTCTCTAGAGTGTTTTTTCACACTATGAAGATAAATGATTTTCAAGCTAGAGAATCTTAATGTATAATCAAAGGATCCATCAGATGAAGTAAAGCGGTTAAAATCACTTTGTTTCACCCTTTTACCCCTAATATAAACTATAAATAGGGATGACATACTTCAATTGTAACTAAATTCAATATTCATTTTTTTTTCGTAATTTAGGCTGTGTTTAATTGCAATGCAAATAAATTTGAACTGATGCAAAATCATGGCAATGTAAATGATTTTAGTGTAAATTCCGATTTATTTTTGTTTCAAATTTTAGTTTATTTTATTTGACTGTAATACAAATGAAGTCAATTAAGATATGAAGCAGAATAGATTAAAACTCAAAATAAAATTAAATACGAATTTACATTTTTTTTTTCATTTGCACTCTCATGCATTTTTATTAGTGCAAATAAAATTGCACTGCAGGTTCGTTAGTGGGTATTTTATAAGGGGTGTAATGTAAAATTTTGTGTTGAGAATCTTAAGATTCTGGTGGGTGGGCCTTGTTATTGTAATTTCTAAAAAATTTTATAGTATAGAGGAAAGTTCTGAAGTGCTCTCTGTGGATGTACGTAATTTGGCCTAATTGTGTTAAATTTAATATTTTTTTCTTCTCTTCCTCTCTTTCTCTAGCTATTTACATTTTGTTTCCCAGCATCTCTGGGATGATGACAGCCAACAAGTAGGGAATGAAACCGATTGTTAATGCCTTATTCCTTGTCCAAAGATCTATTTGAATCTCGATTTTGCGCTGAAGACACACCCTTTGCAACGACATCCCAGAGATGCTCGAATAATGGATGAGAAATTCCGTTGCAGAGAATTTTACAATATAGGGCAGGCCTTTCCTGGTTCTTGCCTTCTTCTCTAACAAAAAAACAGTATTGACCACTAGGCTAGAGAGAGTCAAGGCGAGTGTTGATACGTGGTCCCACGTTAGAGTTGATCGATCTTGTATGCAGATTTTGTACTGAGTACTCAAAGGTTATGGTGTTATATGTATGGATGATACTGCACTAGAGAAACATTTGATTTACTGGGTGATTGCCGTTCTGTCCACTACAGATTTTGGTGCAGGGGGCATGGCCTCATGGGTGATGTTGGATGGCCATGACAGAGACCTAAGATCTCTTTATTAAAAAAACAATTACTTTGGCTGTGCTTGGGAACGATGCAAATAGAGTGTAAATCCTGGTTCAAGGTAAATTTACATTCTGGTTCACTTTTGTTTGTATTTGACAACATTACATTTATGCAGTGACAAATGACAGAAAACACATTTTTCAATGCATATTTATATTGATAATAAGATGTAAAAGTACATCAATAAAAAAGAATTAAATTTGCATTCAAGTGGATTTTTGATAAAAAAAGGCATATGTTTTATTGGAATTCGAATTTGCATCTATTACAGATAAAAGTATATTTGGTAAGAAGTTAAATTTGTCAATACAAAACTAACCCAATTTTGCAATTTATATGGACCATTTTATACTCTACGTATTTGCATTCACACTTATTTGCATTGTTTCCAAACACAGCCTTACATAAAACTTCAGTCATCTCATCCAGTCAATGGATCAAGATGATGGAAGGTTTATCATGGAATATATAAGCCAGGTATCTTTGTGTGCTGTGTTTTGTATGTATTCAAGAAGATGACCAACATTTCATATATCCTGTGTGATATCAGAGAATTATTTCGTTATAGAAAAATTTAAGGGTTTTTTGTCAAAATATATAATTTGTTTTATAAAACAAATAGAAAGTATCATCACCATCAGCCTTATCCCAACTATATGAGGTCAGCTAATATCATGAGAATTTAGAAAAAGTTTTAGTGCCGGCTACCAATCTGACACACCCTCCTCTTTTATTTGGGCTTAAGACCCGCGGTATAAGACAAGCACACACCGGCGGAGTTAAAACAAATAGAAAAGATACATCAACAAAATAACATTGTTTTTCATGTTTTAAAAAGAGACCCAGAATATAGGAGGGCTGACTGACTTTGTGATCTAATTTGAGATTATTATTAGCTTTCCGTAAGTGCCACATAATAACTGCTATCTCCTCAAAAGTCCATCTCCTTTACATTAGACACTGAGAGCGAGTGAAAGAGCCATTCAACTAAGGGCCTATCAATCTCTTCAGATCATATAGATAAATCCATGGCTGAAGGCCCCCCAAACAGACTTTGCTAAATGGCAGTGAGAGATGCTCCAATTACTCTTCCTTAGAGCATATATAGGAGACAAGAAGGATAAACATGAAAGCTTCTCTTAGCAAGTGGATAAACATCTCCATATGAATGTGATATAACCTGTGGGGGTAAATACTTGCAAATCCACAGTTTCTTTCACAGATTTGACCTAGTGCCAAGGCATATTCTTGGCCTTAAAGTGGTTGATGACCTTGAATTGTTGGAATCCATGGGTCATGATTCATAGTAACTCTTGAGAGTCGAGCCATCTCTCATTAATCAACAAGCCCCACGAGAAAGTATAAGTGTACAACTTAAGATATATTAGCATCATTAGTACTGGATTTCAATATTTCATATCCCATAACTTGTTTTACCGCCCAAATACCTATCACACTTTTGCATTTCCTTCACCTCTAATATCTATCTATCTATATACCTTTTGAAGGACTACACAATGGGATAGTCTATATCCAGCCATCCCCTAACCTGGTATAGGGGGATTCGACCCCAAGTCTTATTACAATCAATAGGAGACCTTACCAACCAGCTGATTAACACCTTGCTTCACCTTCAATATATGATTAAATCTTCGATAGAAACATTGATTGATATTAGGACTGTGTAATAAATAGCAGATTTAAAATAATTAACAAGTTGTCCTAACCACCTAAAATATTGGTCAAGTGTCTGAGTGATGATATCAATTTTCCTTCAAAGTGGTTTGTCCAAAAATATTAAGATCCTATACAAACATTAGGTGGGAAATAGGTGGGTTATGTCGATTAGGCTTAATATACTATGGATTTGGTGGGCCTCTTGCAAGCAGCTTAGCATTCTTGATAACGTTTCAATAACCAACAAGGAGAAAGAGGGCATCCTTGTTGGATGCCTGTGAAGGCTGAAAGTAATTTATTGGAGACCATTAATCAGAATGGAGATTAATGAAGTAGCAACGCACATATTAATAAGAGAACAAAAATTTGTAGAAAAACCCAAGTAGGCAGAAAGCTTTGTCCAGGAACATCCAGTTCACCCTATCATATAAGGCTTCCACGTGTCCAATTTCAGCATGAAGGGACCCACTCTTCTTTTCTTTTCCATAGTATGGAACTATGGATAACCTCCTGAACAATTATGTAATTGTCATAAATCAGCCTACCAGGAAAGAATGGATTCTGAAATGGGGAGATGATTTTCTAAAAACAAGCCTTAGCCAGCTGGCAAGTATTTTAGCCACCACATCCTAGCTGGATTGCTAGAGGGCCCATGCTAAAAAAGAACATCTTTGATTTCTTCCACTAGAGGTACTTAATGTTTGTACATAGAAAAGAATTTTTTGAAAAGTAAATTATAGTCAACCGTAGAATTCTGAATTCTATTATAATCTATATAATTTAAAATGACAAATACCCCACCCTAAAACATCTATACCCACTTATGAATTAGCATTAATTTCGAATTAACACTTACTCCAACTATATGGGGCTAAAAATTTTTAATATGTACTGAACAGTCATTCACCCCAGAATTTTCCTTTTATGTAATAACAGGAGGAAAGAGATTCATACCATCCGAAGTGATATGTACATAGGGAATAAGGACTGATTAGAAATCCTAAAAAGTGGTCTTAATATTTTCATGATCAAATTAAATCACCACAAGCCAAAGTTTAGAATTGAGCTTCACATGTTAGGTGTTCTTTCCTTATTCAGAGAGGTATTGGGTATCTAATAAAAAAGACGATTGTGAATAAGGGGCTAACTGGCTGAGGGCGTTTTTTAAAAATAAAATCAAGAAAATAAATGGGTTGGCTCTCTCTAACGTCCCCATGTGCTCTTTGTTTTGATGTTATCTCACTCGGATCGGATGTTAAACGGTAAGGTAAACCATCCTGATTAACGGAACACGGGTTCGACAGTTAAACCGTTCATTTTAACTGTTTAACTAGCACAGACCTCAAATACAACTTTTGAAAAATAAAAAATTAGAAAAGTGGATAATGGTTTCCAATTATGTTTAAATTTTATTTTACATCAAAACGAAGCTTGGAAATATTGGAGCGGTGCATTGAGAACATCTCTTTGTCCTTTATACAAGTGCAATGGCTGTTGAGAGCAGATCCAGTCTGTTATTGTTTTTGAATAAATTGCATATTAATATCTTATACTTTACGGTTGGTCTCACTTTAATATCCAAACTTTAAAATATGTCATTGTAATATCTCAATTGTATTCCCCAAAACTGTTTATTTAGCATCCACCGTTAGCAGTCCACAAGTTAATTGTATTACGTGACAGTATGTGTTACTTTATTTTTTAAAAATACCAAAACTATCATTTTTAATGTTTTTGAGACCATTTTATTTTGATCGTCTTCCCGGGTGATGGCAATAATTATTTGTATTCTCAACAATCAACATTTTCGAATTGTCATTGACTCGAATGATCGGACCGTTTGGACCGGAAACCGGTCATTCGAACGGTTTCGGGTTTATCTCAAATCATCTTTCAATGAAAAAATGTAGAAAAAGTCAAAAAATTGTCGAACTGTCAACTCGTTCGACCTGGGCGATGGTTAGCGGTTTGGCATTTTGTAAATTTTGTTTTTTATTTTTATTTTAAAATAAAAATAAAATGACAAATACCTTCAAAAGTCTCTTAGGGTTTTGTTTTGCCAAACCCAAAACCAAAAGCCCCTTGCCCCTTTTAGGCGTTCACCGAAGACGATTTTTCAAGGAATCGAACCACCATTTGCGCCGGTGACCACTCCATTGGAGCTGAGAGCCACTGCAGAATCTGAGGTTGAGGCATCCCTTATTTTTCAATTTTGATTTAAAGCTTAAACTGATATATTACTTTCTTATTTGAAGCTTCAAGCCTTAAAATTTGGATTTTATATAATGCATCTTGCATTGTTGGTAGTAATAAGTCTAAAACAGCATAGAGAAACAAGATTTTTTTGTCACATTTAATTGGCATACTCTGTAAAATTCGAGAGACGAGATGGAGAAGTTGAGGGTGCATGGAAAAAGGAAAAGGCAATGAATAATGTGGGGAAGAGGCCTTTAGCATTCAACAATTAATTATTGACTGCATTTGCAACATCTGTGGGTGGAATGGAAGGCATCCCAAAATGCATAATCCTTCTGGGTGTGCAAAGTTTTGAGTTTGAGTTGGGCAAACTAACAACCCTTGTTGATTGGCTTGATTCAAGCATTCTCCTTTCTTAGTCTTCACAGTTCATCCTCTGGGCCTGGAAAGGAATTTATAGTATGTAGCCTATGGCCTTTCACAGTTCTCCTTTCTTTGTCTTCACACATCCTTTGGGCCTGGGAAGGAATTTATAGTATGTAGCCTATGACCCTTCACAGTTCTCCTTTCTTAGTCTTTTGTATTTTTTGGATTTTTTCTATATTTTTTGGAATTTTTTCTGTATTTTTTGTATTTTATTATTTAGATATTTTTATTTTTTTCATATGTTGTTCTTTTTCTTGTATTTTTCTGTGTATTTCCTGTATTTTATTTAATTTTTTCCTTTTGTTTTTAAGTTGAACCGCTGAACCGGAAAACAGTAGTACCTAAAATGGTTCCATTTTTAAGTCGGTTTTTAAAATCTTATTTTTATTTTTCAGCCTCATGTGGGTACAAATCATATTGGTAGCGGTTGGGATAGTTTTTATTGTGAACAGATCCGCAGCTTATGGTAAAGAGTCACAAACAAAAAAAAAAAAAAAAGAGAAACGACTATGAGTTATGAGACTATGACTAATAAAGGATAAATATGCCAATATAGCGATAATAGCATCGGTTTCAGCAAGTAGCTCAGCAAGGCGGTCACTAGTTGTCATCTGCCCTTTTCCTTTCTGTTTTGCAGGTGGATGCATTATTTCATTTATTTCATTCAGGATAGGGCCGTAGGGGACGGGGAGAGACAGAGCCCGTGAAAACTATTAGTTTGCATTGGCAGGTAAGGCCCTCCCTACGTTCTATTGCATTCACCTCTGCATTATGTTCTTCAGATCATTAATACCGACTGCACTAGAGTATCAAATATTGTACATTTGCACTTTATTATGCTTCCTTTCATATCGAAATGTTCAGACTTCAGCAATCCGGATCTGATCCTCACAAAACGTTCAAGCTACACATTAGGAACACTTTCTATACCTATGTATTTTTATTCATGGGGAGACATATTCAGTACATATGCTGTGAAGTGCGGTCCTTGGGATTATTTTGAAAGGAGTGCGAATTCAAATATGTAGAGTATAAAATCTTGTATTTTGTATATATTTGCACTATACACATTTGTATTTGTACTCCTTTCAAAAGGAGCAAATCCTGATTCATAGGAAGATCTCATTCCCAAGTAGTGCTGTGGGGGCCGGGCAGTCTGGACTTCCTACTAACTCTCCTCTATTCCCCTCTCTACTAACCCAATCAAATGATTCCAGTTGTTTTTAATCATGTTAGAGGAGTTCGACTTTAACGTAATAATTAACCAACAGCTTGACCCCTCCCTTAAATACTCTTTTTAAAATATATCAATCCTTTCAACATTAATTAACCCTTTCTTTAAAAAAAGGGTAAAAGACTTAAACCTCTCCCAATATTTCACCTAAATACTGAAACATCCCCTCATTTTTTTTTTTTTAAATTGGACTTACACCTCCCTTCTCAAGTGACATCATCAAACAAATACCTCCCTTTTGGTCAAGATATCTCTGCCCATGATTTCATGTGCAGGTCAAATCTATACTATTATAAAAAGTATGAATAGGGGTATAGAACTTTTTTTGACTAAAATGCGCACATTTGTTATTTAGTCAATCTCTAATTATGAAGGTTGAAAATATAATTTCAATTAATGCTTTTTACTTCATTTAATCATCTCTCATTAACTTTTCTATTTAAGGTATTAAAATGCTTTTTATTTCATTTAATCATCTCTCATTAACTCTTCTATTTAAGGTATTAACTCCATTTCTCTCTTATTAAATCTCATATTAAGTTATTTTTCACTAATAAATGCTACTAATTAGATCTATGTTCAATATTTTTAACAATATAAACCCATATGTTTTAAAACTTACTCAAAAACAAAATCATTCTTTATCCAAGTGATGACTAAGCAATTTAATTATCCGAATAAAATTAGTCAACTCATAAAGTCATAGTTAGATAATAAAATTTTTAAATATAAATAAATATAGAAAATTACAAAAGTGTAAAAAAGACATTTATGGTATTTTTATTAATCAAATTAAAAAAAGAAGTGTAATAAACAAAAATTATTTTTATTAATGATGAAAATGAAATACATAATTTTAAACTGACCAAAAATTAAATTATTTTCCTGTTTAGTGGAGATCAATAGTTCAATTTTTTGGTCAAAACTTTCAACCTTTAATGTCATAATTAAATAATAAAAATTAATAAAATAGAAAAACACAAAAAGAAAAAAAAAATACATAAGTTTTACAAAAAACATCTAGGCACATGTATAATATTATATTTATCATATTAAACAAAAAATAAGTGTACATAACGATGTTATTTCTACACACATAGAAATAAAAAATTATAGAAAAAATTGAACACATCTATAACTCCATATTTACACTACTATTAAAAATATGAATAAGATTGTGGAATTTTCTTTTGACTAAAATTCTCATTTTTTGAATTTAATCCTATTTAATTGTGAGGTTTAAAATGTAGTTTGAAATACAATTTTCACGTCATTCAATTCCCTCTCTTTAAATCTTTCATTTTTTTTATAATGAACAAAAAATATATATATAATAAGAAGATAAAACATTACAAAAAGAAGAGTCTGGTCAAGTATTGTAGGTTTGTCAATGATAACCAAAACTTTGCAGCCCAATATAAGGTGCTTACGAGATCAGATTCAGATTTTGCAATATGCATCCGATTTATAGTGAAAAACAAAAATATAAAGAATAAAATATACATGAATTTTATAAAAATCTTTGGATACATTATTCCTAAATTTCATTATCATCATTTAGAATTGCCACATGCACACTTAGTAGTTTTTTTTTTAATCCAAATCTGTCCCTCTTTTCCATCATCCTTTTAGAAATGTATACCCTTGATGCCGTAGTGGAACGGTATCCTTATAGAATCAAATTTTATTGCTGACATTTCTCCTATATGGTTGTATCTTCTTTTCTCAGGTAGACTACGAAGATGTTAATACCAGGCTATTGAAGTTGTTGCATCTATAATTTGCGGAAAGTCTATTAACATTCCATTTGTTGGCAAGCTTGTGTAGTTTAGAGTCACAAATAAACTACGGCTGGCTACGGTGGAAAAGACCATTCGATTGTAGATGGTCAGCCCCACCACACCACTATGATCCAACAAACAGAGCTAGGCGTCTTATCTTTTTTTTTTCTCTTCAATCTTCTTCTCTGCCAGAGAGCTACACATATTTAAATCAATCTCTGTTAAGCTCCTTTTAGGAGTACAATATGTAGAACACAAAACCTTATATTTTATATATATTTATACTATACATATTTATATTTGTATTCCTTCCGAACTCAGCCATGGTGATTGAGTCATTGGATGATCTCCAACTTTAACGAAAAGCTTCTTTGTGCCCAAAATCACTTACAAGGCTACAACCAACTAGGCCGGATTCTCAAGATTGTGATGGTTCAATTCTTTTAGACGACACCCCTGACTTCATCAGATTGAAGACAGAAAATCCCAACAACAATTATGGGCATTGGGGTAGTAGATGAAATCAAACCATGTGGTATCCTGTGCAAGACTCTTAGCTGGAATAAAAGTTGAAGGAAATGGTAATATTCATACAATCAAAACCAGAACTGAGTGTCTTGTTTTTGGTTTCGTGTTGTAGTTGGGACGTCTATCATACTAAGATTTACTTGGAAGAAGAGATTCAATGATTGCTATTAAGGAAGATGCAAACAGGATTATTTTCCCACTTTGGTTTTTGATTATGCAACTAGTTATTATGGTCACATTTTTATAAATGTTTATGCCTCTTTCTTTACAATTTCAATGGATTTATTTAAAAACTTTAATAATTATAAAGGGTTAAAATGTCTTTTCATTGATTCTATCAAATTAAATGGCTTCTTATTTTGATGGGGGAGGTTTTAGTCCTATTAGAAATAGGAGGGGAAGTTTAAGTATTTATCTTAAAGGAGGTTTAAGTCTTTTACCCTTAAAAAAAAGGCCCAAATTCCTCTTCCCCATCCTCTCTCTTCTTTGTCCCTACTCATAAATTTTCTGTTCTGTGCTTGATCGTTGATGTAGAAAAAGGCCCTTTCGTATTTCTCCAAGGATTAAGAAAACAATCTTTGTAGTTCTAGCCACAATCCACACTAGGGGTGAACAAAAAGACCCGAAAAATCAAATTGATCGAAACCAAACAAAAAAATCAGTTAATCGAATCAGTCGGTTTGGTGTTTTTAAAAAGACAAAGGTATCGGTTCAGTTTCGGTTAATCAATATAAAAAACTGGCTATTAACCGAACCGACCGGTATACATGTTTTTCTATATATTTTCTATATATTTATGCATATTATATATATTTGTTATATATTTTATATATTATAAATTAATAAATATGCATTATATATGTATATATATATTTATAATGTATTATATATTATATATTATTTATTATTTAAAATATAATATTTTATATATTTTTATATTTTTTATTATATTTATATATATATATATTATAAAAACTAAAAAACCGAAAAACCGGCAAACCAAACCGACAGTTAACCAAACCGGTCAACTAGTTAATCGACTGGTTTCGGTTCAGTTCTGGTTACTGATTTTCCAAAAACCGATACTATTGGTTCAGTTAAAAAAAAAACGCCCACTCTTCGGTACCCCTAATCCACACCAATCGATAGAAAAGTTATACTAATTCTCTTGTGCTATCCATCACTATAATTGCGAGGATAGCACCTCCAACCATTAACTTCAACTCACTCTAAAGCCATCTCACTTGTTTGCCTTGCCTCTAGAAACCATGGCTGCACTCCGCACGTGCGTAAGCTCTGGAAGGTGAAACGACCTGATTGTTGGACTATACGATCAATAGTCAAGTTTTGAAACCTTGAACCGGTGCCACATTTCTCTGAACCGGTTAGACCGCACTTCAACAGACTCACAAAAATTGCTTAGTTCCTCAATCGAGTAGTGTAGGAGCTCGTCCACTCGATTACGACCGAGCACCTCTCTCCTCGACTTCAGATCTAGGGGACTGGTGTCCAGGTCGTGCCTCAAATGTCGAAGTTGCCATGTGAACACTTTTGTGGCTGAAGATTTTGGTCCACGTCAATGGATAAGGATAAGTGATATTGCCCATGGATGGACACCTCGTCAGGGAAGGGAGAGCCTTCCGAAGACCTCAGCAGGTGGCCTCTTCCCTAGAATCCTGGTAGGAGCGTGTCTGAGTGAATTATGACACTCGACTATTTAAATGCACCTCCCATCAAAGGTTGGGTATCTCTTAGCTCACTCTCTTGCTATCATATCTCCTCCTCGGCTCAGACCAGCTCGCTCTTAATATCTTGGCCCGACCGGCTTCACCCTTTGTTATTGACTTGAGCGTCGGAGTGCCTTCCTCGGGGACCTCATCCTTGGGCTTCTGACTTTGCTTATAGATCCGTTTGGTGTGCCCTTCATCCTTTCACCTCGGCTTCTTCCAAGTTAATAGGACTATCTGTTGCCTATCCGACTTGACTACACCTCGAATCAAACAGCATTAGATTGATGTCGTCCGTAGGAACTAGTACAAAAAATTTTGATTTCTTCCCTCCTTCGTGCACTTGTGATCATGCCTCTCAAGAACGCCTCTGACCGCTTTAGCGCTCAATCCCCATTATGGGATTTCCACTCTTGCTTCACCTCCCCTCCCCGTGAGACTCGAAAACTAAAGCAAGTGACCGCAACGCCTTGCAGCAAATGGTTGACCGACTTGTAGTGATGATGGAAGCACTAGGACAGCCCGGATGTGCCCTGCGACCGCACCACCAACTCATCCAATGTCCGTCGTGGCCAAACCTCAAGTCGAGGACCCTGAAGGGCATTCCAAAGATCTCTAAAAGCCTAAGGTTGAACGTGAGCGACCCCAATCATCTCGAAAGTCTTGCTCTTAAGCCTAGATCTGAGCCCATGACACTAACTCATGATCCCGACACTCCAGAACACGCATCCCAGTTAAGGAATGTCTCGAACACCAAGGGCCCCGCCATTAACCGTAGACTTCCCAAGTCAAGTCTAGCTCTGTCAGAGACCAATGCGTACCATCAAACCATCAACTTCAACTCATTCTAAAGCCATATCTTCCATCTCAGTTGTTTTCCCTGCCTCTAGATATCTGCTTGGAACTGAAGGTTTTCTATTTTACCCATAAATAATTCAAATTTTTCCCACAATTCAAAAACCTCCTCAATATTGTTCATAGAAACATAGAAGTTATACTCCTCCCTACATTGGTAGCAACGAGAAAAACAGATACAATGTTTAGGGAGAAATTTAAAGTGTACAATCTCCTTTGCAACAAAACTATATGTCCATGCCCAAAAGAACCTCTTCAATTCATGGCTCATATGAAGCATTAAATGTATTAATACCCAAAATAACTCAGCTTGATCCTTTATATGTTTTAAACCCACAACTTGAAAGCAAAACCAATTGAGAATTATTTCTTGATCCTTGAGAAATCGAAAAGGGATTTTCATTGAACAAACAACAACCGTAAAGATTCAATGAATAAGTGAAAAAGAGAGAATGGGGAAGCGGAATTTGTGTATAATTAAAATAGATATTTTTATTTTTAAGCTTAGTAAGGCAAATTCATGCATCAGCAAAAGAGTTACAGATCACCCAAGATTCTTTTTATTTTTAGATACATTTAATTAATCTATTTTCTTTGATAGAGTATCTAAAGGAAGGGTTAAGGCGTTGGACAATCGTGTTACAAAGACTCAGGGACAGCTGAAATCATTGGGTTAATAGAGAGGGGAGTAGAGTATAGAAAATCCTGATCGGGGGAATTAAAAACCCTTCCGATATCATATCTTTCCGGCATGATAGTAACCTAACTGAAAAATTCTATGTCGCCCTGCTCTAGCCTCTGCATATAGACTTAACCACGACTTACAAAAACGCAGTTCTGTACACTGCATTGGCTAAGATGTAACGACTCAAGTGAATGAACTTTTGTCTTTTCCTTGAATAAACCAATAATAAAATAATCAACTTTACATTCTGTTCATCTGTGATTAGAGAGGTCGTGACAACCTAAACGACAAAGCAATAACCAATAAACCCTGCCAGTTCAGCTGTTTTCAAGTGTCCCCTAAGGTTTTGGGATATGGCCATGCATTCAATTTGCAATACGGCCAAGATTTTGGTCTCACAACTCACAAGTATTGCATGTAGAGCTTCATAATTAACTGCGAGATCCTATGGATGTCCATATTTAT
The DNA here is from genome assembly GCF_000365185.1 of Nelumbo nucifera. Next base: position 2,449,373 of record NW_010729137.1, on the reverse strand, counting down.
GGTTCTGTGTAAGAGATGTCAAGAAATTTATATCACACCCATAAATAACTAGGGTGCCAGCAACCAGAGGTTCAGAATTCAGCAACTAAGAACTTCAATCTTTGTTTCTTTTCTTTTCTTTTTCTTATTTTTTTTTGGATTTGTTAGCCATTAATGAGTTTGTACCTCTTTAATTACAGAGTTTGGATGTTGGAACTATTGTTACACATGTCATAATATTCGCTCGCTTTGTTTTCAACATACGTGGCAAATTCTTAATTAGTCATGTTGTTCTACTGACTTTGGCTAATGTTAAACGTTGGACCATGCACCGGCCATATAGGTAGGGGTGGCAATTTTTCATCCAAACCGCTCAATCCATCTAACCCACTCAATTCGCCCATTTACTTTTGATACCTCCCATTTAAATGGGTTGGGTTGTGGATAACCATTGAGTTAACCATTATAGACATAAGTATTAATTTCTTAGTTTTTTTTTTCTTCATTTGAATTAAATAATTTATAATTAATGCATTAATTTTCTATTAATTATTGATTAAAATTAGTTTTGTCTTAAATTAATACATTTCACCTAACATAAATCTAAATCAATTTGGCCCGAGTCTGGATCAGTTCAACGCGGTCTAACTCGAATCCGAAATAGACCCCGGACATGATGGTTCGGTAACGCTTGCTTTGCCCGCTTTGGGTTGTCCAGTCCAACCATTATTCACACAACCCAATTCGACCCAATACAAGCCGATCCGGGTCGACCCGAATCCGAAGCGGATCAGGTCGGGTGGGTCTGAACCCTTAACCCACCCTACTTGCTTTGCCCGGTTTAGATCATCTGGCCTAGTTTGTATCTGCACAACCTGACCTGAATAAGGTCCGGTCCGATTTACTTCTCTTTGTCCGCTTTGGGCCAGTTGGTTCAGTCCCAAACCCCTGCACAAACTTGACATGAGCCGACCCAAGTCAATCCACCAGTGATTGAACCAAACCGGACCGGTCCGGTTAGGATATGGTCTGACCGGACTGATTCGGTTCTAAACGGTTCAACCACTCTTGATGTGATTAGCTTAAAGACAATCCAATTAGATAGTTCAAGTTGGTCTGGCCGGTTTGAACCTAAGTGGTTCTTCAAATCCAAAACCCGAACATAGTTAAATGGTTTTGCTGCTTGTGTAAAAATAACATGTATGCAATGTGATTTGAACCTTCACCCGCCCAATTTGCCACCACTATATATAGGAAGAGAGGCTTCTGGTCCCAACCAGTTTTTCAAGCTGAGTAATAAAACCATGTAAATGCGATGGATAGGAAAAAAGGGAAGATGGAAGAAAAAATAAACAAAAAAATAAAAGGATCTGAAACATTATGGAACCCATTAGCATTTAGAGGTTTATATAAAAAAAGGGAAGATGGAAGAAAAAATAAACAAAAAAAAAAGGATCTGAAACATTATGGAACCCATTAGCATTTAGAGGTTTATATAGTTTAATTCACCCGAAAAATCTGAGCCCCACCGTACACAAGTGGATGAATTCTGGCCGTAGATCGATGTTAAATTCATGGCCAGGATGTGGTTTATAGGGGTGCTATTAGGAGGGGCATTTAATCAATTAATTTTCTTATTCAAAAAAGAAAAAAAAAAAAGAGAAAAGAAAAGTTGTTGAATTGAAATATCTGCTGTCCAAAAAAAAAATTGAAGTATCCAATTTAATGGTATAGTTGTATTAAAAAATAAGAACTTTTTCAAAAATCTCAAGCTTTTAGGTTGATTGATTTTTTTGGGATGATATTTGATCTTCATTGTCTCTATTATAATTAATTAAGTTTCGACACAAGCTTATTCATGCTTTAAAAGGCCAATAAACTCTCACATGATGGAAAAATTTAGAGAATAACCATTTTATGTCCGGTATATGTAAACAATGCTTTTTAGCAGTTAGTATTCAACTTTCCCGACAAACAGTGGATTTAGTTATAAAGGGTTCACAACGCAACTGTGATATGTGTGTGACTTAACAATATGGAAGCATTTATCCTATAGGGTACTCGCAGTGAGGAACTCTTTCTAATGCCAAGATACATACTTTAACGAAACGACATTTGGTGGATGGCCGTGCCGTGCTCTCTTTGTCACGTCACGGAGGGCTACAAGGTCGAAGCTTCCTAAAGGACTTGGGAAAGGTCCTTGTGATTGGAGTTGTCGCCTTCAATCGGCAATTGTTAAGTAGAAAACTATATAAATCATCATATTTTCTTTCACCATAGCATATATTAAAAAGATGAATCGATTAGTAGGGTTTTAAATATCAATACAGGCCGATATGTTGGTTGGGTGCTTTTCGGCCTATGATTTAAGACCCATATACTCTTAAACACCTACTATACTATAGAGATGTATCAGAAGATCATATGTATATATCGATATATATATATATATATTATATATAATTTTAATGAAAGATTTCTCTAATATTATAATTTTTGAAGCATTAATTTCCTAGGAGGGTTGGTGGCAAGCAGATCGACAAAGCCCCTAATCAAGGATTTACAGGGCCCCATGGATACCGCAACATAAATCTTAAACATTCCCTTCCGCCGGTCCCAGGAGGCCGCAGCCAGCACCTTTGCTTCTCGTGGTAGGTTAGACCTTAGAACCCCCTGTAAAGCATTATAAAGATTCTGCTGATGCATGCTTTGGCTCCGAATCACTAAGCCTACCTCCTTTTTCTTTGCCTGCTTTATTTTAATAGGTTCCATCTTATATTATATTTCATTTAAAACCTTTTCTCCCACTTATTCTACACACTTTTGGTGGGAACTGGGAACCATATCAATTAGTGTATACCATCCTCAACTTTCTCATGTTTGTCTTAAATACTCTAACTTTATCATTAATTGTTTTTGCTGAATTGGTTCTAGCTGCTACAAAGTTCAACTCTTTCTCCCTCGGCTCACATCATTGCCTTCTTCTTTGCCTTTCAATCAACGAAAGGGAACCAAGCAATTAGAGTCATGCACATGTGGGGGCATGGGGCATTTCCCAACTAGTAGTGAGCTAATAATTAGGGCTGTCAATGGCTTGGGTCTGACTCCAAAAACCCAAACCATTTAAACTGTTTTGGTTTCAGGACGGATCTAGTATTGATTGGTCACTTTTAGTTTCTGATCCATTGTTCTTATTATTATTCATTTAGAATCGGTTTTGATGTTGTTTGATCCTAAGTAGTGCAAGAATCAAGATTACAGTCAGATCATCTTTGCCAATTGAGCGGAGTTGAGGAAGAAGGATGAAGTTGTGCAATTAAATCCGAAACCAAGAAAAGGTGAGAGGCCTGAGGAATTATCCTCGGGTAGATACTACGATACTCAAGTTAGCAAAAAGCAGTGGGCAGTCGAACAGAGTAATGGTTTGGAGGTCGAAAATTGGACCTCTTACCTTGAGCGGGAGGTACATTTTTATAGTTAAGGATCTGTGTCCTGATCGGATGAGACTTTCAGGATTGTCACGATGAGGTTAACTGTCAGAGTCTTCAAGATAAGACCTAATCTCTAACGGAATTATCCCCATCTGCTCTCATGTTCACGCTTATCCACATGACGTGATGTCAACATGGCTGGAAGGATAAAATAGGGCCACGGAGGTGCTGACGTAACCAAAGAGATAAAACGGCCACGCAAGTACCACGTGGTACCCATAGTCAGCTCAACCATAACCTGAACAAATTTTATCTAATTTCAAATCAATTCAGACCTGACTGAGCCATGTTTTTATAAGATTTATTATAATCAGATTCATAGGATCAGACCCTGTTATCGTAATGAAAACCATTATATTCAATTCTGGGTCTAAAATTATATACCCTATATAGGGTCTGATTCGATTCCAGTTCTACCCAAACCAGTCACATTGACAGCCCTATTAATTATCAAAAACTGGTTAGGTCCCTTCTCTCAAATCTCTCCTCACTCGTTGGTGCTTTTCCACCCTAAGCCGGTCCCGGCAAGCAACATCAGGAGTGGTATAAATTATAAAATGAAAGGTGCATGATGTACAGGGGATAGATAGAACCAAGCAAGATTAAAGAACAAAAAAATAAGAAAAAGAAAAAAAAAAAGAAGGAACCAAGTACAGGTGGGGTCCTTAGATGTTGTAATTTATTTGTTTTGGTGCACTGGGAAATGACCTTATTCTTTGTATTAGCAGCGAGATTGTCCTTTGCAAGGGCATCATTTGTTTTTGTTCTGGACTCAACCTTTCCCGAAGGCATCATTCCAATTGTTATTATTAAGATTCACTTGTACTCCCAGACATTGCTCGTGTATACCTGTCCTACCTACTGTTGAAAAGAAGGGGTAGATGGTGCTTCACATAGTAATGATAACAAATTTTGCCGCTAATCAGCAATGCAACGCCCAATAATTTATGTCCGCAATAAAGTTCTCTGCTGCTTTTTATTATTGATTATTGAGATGAGAAAGGTTTCACTACTTCAATCAGGATGTGACAGCCCACAACACTACTCAGCCTTTTCACGTTTTAATGTGCCACGTCATTCGGGATGTGTCAGTATCATGTATTTTTCGTTCCCATCATCCATGGCGCGGGCGGAGCCATAAAATTTTTATAAGGGTCAAAATTTACATAGAAAGCTGTATCATAGTGGAGATTTTCTAAACCAGGGTCATGGCTCCCCTAGGTCCCTCTCTCTGTTGCTACGAAAACATATTGAAGAAAATGTTTTAAAAAACATATTGAAGAAAATGTTTCTAAATTCTATCTTATGTACAAGAAACATCAATCCAATGTTTTAAAAAACAACCTACAACTGGAACGGTTAAGACCACTAGTTTTTGGATCAATGATTCAATAGTTTAGTTTGAATGGGCAGTTTGTTTCAACAAAAAAATAATAATTAAAATAAAAAAATATCCAAAAATCATTGAATGGGTGGACAATTTGATTGTCCGGATCAATACATCGTTGACCGTTTCAATGGGTTTGGCCAAGAACTGGCTTAGGGTAAAATGGAACTGATTGCCTAAACAGTTCTTAGACCGAATGGTTCGACCGTCCGAATCAAACGGTGGTTTGAAAACCATGGATCAATCAATATATACATTCCCAATTACCATGATAAATTGCAAATATAACAAATTATCTATATATGCATACAATTGTAGCAAAGAAATTAAGGAGAATGACTCTTCAGTCCACCCCTATATTTCTTAATCCCATCGTACAATTGGGGTAGGTATTTGTTCGGAATTGATGCCAATACAGGTGGGTATTGGTGTTTGGGCCTGTGGGGGTGTTTGACATTATGAATTGTTGTAGGTGTATGGTGGAATTAAGAATTCTATGGTAGAGTGCAGTATATTTGTCTAAAAAGATTAGGAAGAATGACTGTTCAGCCTATCGTCAGAATTCTTAACCCCACCTTATAATTAGATATGTGCCAATTTAGAATTAATGCCAATATACAGGCGAGTATTAGTGTTTAGGATGAAGTTACTTTGACATTTTGAATTATTAAAACAGTGGGGTGCAAAAAATTATCTTACTTTACATTGTGCGAGTTCGGATCTGACCACAACATAGGTTAACGTGGCCAACAATGTATTATGGTCAGCCGATCAAAATCCGCATTGTGTTCGTTGTTAAGACTTGAGAGAGGGTGAAGGGTACATGGACAGGAACAAGGAAATAATTAATTAAAGTTGTGCAGTATGGTGCACGGTGCACCTCCACACGGGATGGGACAAGTTGAGCACATAGTCATGCGCAACCTGTGCAATGGTTATTTCGTCGACCATCGGTCCTCCGTCCTCAGTGTATCTCAAGGGTGCCTGGTACATTCCAGCCAGAAGCGGTTCGCAGAGCTTGGGTGTGGGGACATATGATCACACAACGGCCTAGCGCCCATAACTCGCATGTGTCCCACTCCCACATTTGATGTAAATTCTAATTGGTTTACATCAAATGTTGCTTTCTTTTTGGCGTGTAATTATTTGCATGGCGAATAGGGAGATGGTTGGGACCAATGTTGATTTTTTGAATGACAATTCTCAAACATTAATTCTTGAGATCTATGATTTCCCATAAATCAGAGAAATTATTTATTTGGCATCGTTGTTGTTATGTTGGCCAAGCCGATTCTTTCTTATCAAATTTTTAAATTTGAAATCATTGTTTTTTTTTTTGAAAATTTTAAATTTGAAATCAATGTTTGGCATTGATAATTGATGTCATGCAATCTGTAAGCTCCATCGTGTCTGATGACTCGGACTCTGATTTAGATGTTTCCAGGTCAGGGCCAAGCTATGCTAGGCCAAACTGATATATACTACAAGAGAAAGAGAATTAGAGTGCCCGGGTGTCTTTATCCAGGGAGGGTGCTTCGATGCTTAAGTCAGAGGGGTTTTGTAAAAATCTTTTGAGAACTTGAGAGAGCTAAAAAATGTATAATCACGCGTACCTTTCTAGGTAGGAGTGAGTGCCTTTTATAGGCATCAGTGGTCATAGCCCTTTTGTAACAGGCCTGAGCTTCTTGCGGAACCGTTTCCACTTCGTTCAAGCGCGTTAATGTACAATTGTGAGATTCGCGCGAGGTTACGACCTAACCAAGTAACTCTGTGGCATGCAATGCGGTAGGCTAGTCTAACAGTCGAGGTATCAATGCTTTGGGGATCTTGGGTTGGTAACGTACTGCTGGGTCAGCGAGCTCTTCCTCGCATGTCGCCATGAACTCCTACGGCTCGGTCGACTCCTAGGACAGGTCGCCATAATCTTACGAGGTCAACCAGTTCGGCACTGCCAAGGTGGAGGTTGGCCTGGACGAGGTGCTCCAAGTTGGCTTGCCGAGCTAGTTTGCTTACTCAACACCGAGATGTCACTTGAAGGTCATGTGCTGCAACATTATTGATTGGACCAAATTACCCATCATCAATAATGATTCCTCCTTATCGATTATTCAAAAAATCAGTGATTTTTTGGAATCAATGATTTTTAAAAATTCACCAAAAATTTTGTTTGGTATCATTTATACCTTGTAAGCCCATTTTGGAGAAATCAACTTTTGAGTCTGTTTGGTACTGATTCTCAATGGCTGATTATTTTTGTATTAGAGTTATTATTCAAGGTCATTGGAGTGAAAAATCAGATTCTCTAAATGAGAATTCTCAGTCGAATTCATTCTCTCAATGTCCTTTAAAAAATGAACACATGTGACAAGAGTCACACAGGATAGTGAGGGTAAAATGGTATTTGCAAACATATTCAACCTAAAACCCTCATTCTTTTCACATTTTTCTTTGCATCTTCTTGCAAGTTGCAGGGATTCTCTTCATCCCTCTCTAGCATCGTCAACATGATCTTTCTCATACTCTATCTCAGGTAATATTTCAACCAGTTTTGCTTTTTCTACATCATCTTCCTCATACGACATCTTATTGCAAGTTGCAATAACTCTCTCCATTGTTATTTTCTTTTCTCCTCAGTCTAAGAATTCTTTTAGTCATTCTTTCTCCACTAGTCATCTCCAACGCCGTCGTCACTCTCCAAACTTACAGGTATGGAACTCTTGATCCCAATGAATTTTATTATTAGTGCATGGGCTGTTACAAATGCATCCACAAAACGATAAATTGATTGTTTCATTCTCTCTGTTTTGTTCCCTCTTGATCCCCAAAAATTGATTGTTGCTCACAAATGGTGATGCTATAACTAGGACGGCAATGTAACAGTTATTAGTTAAAAACTTATTTAGTTGAAATGCTTGTATTGAGCTCAGTAATCTGTTATTTTCTTTTTTTTTTTTTTTGGGGTACCAGATCCAGTAATCTATCTTAACTTGTATGAAAATCTGACAAAGAACATGTCAAGCTAAGGCTTTTTTTACCCATCTCTCATTCCAATAGTTTCGGAATGCACGAAATTTCTCCCTCTATATTAATATAAATCTGTCTTGGATGTTACTGATAAAAATTAAAAAACAATATAGTAGAGGTGAATAACAATTCTGAGAAGTTGTTTCTTGATATTTATACAAGCATGCAATGGTTCTCCAGAAAAAGCTCTTATAAGGATGGACTTGAGCTTTATGAAGAAATGAAACTTAAGGGGACTCTTCCTGATGTTTATACTTACAAATTGATGATCGATGCATACTACAAGGAATATATTTTGTATTAAGTTTTTGGATTGTATTGGTAAAAAAATAAGGATTTTGAATGATTTGGTAAAAAATACAAGAGAGATATTGCATATAAGGATTTCGAATGATTTGGTAAAATTCAGCTTCTATAAACCTTTCAGAAGTTATAACCAAATGGGCCTGCTGAATCTCTTGGTCAGACCGGGAGGGGAGGGGATCATCTCAGTTATCATCTACACAATTGTCATGACTGATGACCTCATGGGTGGGTGTTAATTACTTTTTCAACATTTATTCAACTAGTTGGTGCACGACTAGTTATTAATTGAAATCTCTCTCTCTCATAATTCATGTTAACCCGAATGGGTTAAAACCCAACCGACTGAATGATCTCAATTCTCAACCATACTATGATGAATTCCATGTCCCTTCTTTTTATTCTTCAATCCCATATCCTAAATGGCTAAACCATAAGAAAAAAACAAGAAAGATTAGGATTCAAAATTACTAGATAAAAGTCCTACTTCCATGTTTTGGAATTATGAGTGCTAAGAAGGTTCGATATCCTTTTAAACTTCTTCAAAATTAGGATTCAAAATTACTAGATAGCAATCTACTTGTTGGGCATTTTTTTATTACTCATATGTGTCATTTTAATTTTAAAATGAAATGTGTTAACACGTGAACCTCTCTCCTTTTTTCTTATGGCCACGTTTGTTTGGGGTGAAAAATTGAACCAAGGTAAATTTTATACCCCGGTTCAGTTTTACATTCGTTTGGAAAGAGTGTAAATTTACACCATAAATTGATGTAGAATTTCATTTTGAATTTGTTTACACCGATAATCGATGTAATATATACATCAAAGTTATCAATGTAAACGTCTCTTTCTTCCTCTCTCTCTCTCTAGCTCTTTTCTCCTTCTCTTCTTCTTCCTCTATGTCGCTTACTCTCTCTCTCCCTCTCTCACTCTCTTCTCCTTCTCTCTTCTTCTTCTTAACCCATTGTTGGCAACAAGCAGGGAAGAATAGAGTTTCAAGTCACCTTGTGTGCTGTAGCAAACAATTTTTGGGACCCATGTGTTATGATATTCTTAAAGCAGAACAAGGATGGGACCCATGACAAGATTCAGAGCAGAGCAGAGCCAAATTTCAGAGTTTTAGAACAAAGTTTCACTTTTACATCGGAACAACCAAACGACATGAGAGAAAATTTCCAAAATACTCTGGTTTAATTTTCCACCGATCATTAAACCGGGATCAAAATTTTCATCGGTGTAAATTTGAATTTACACTTAAAACAAATGCAGCCTATATATATTTGACAATTTCATGTAATAGAGTATAGGGTAACTTCATTTTAACTTATATTTATTAGAGTTTGCATCATTTTGTTTATCAAATAATTGATTCAAGGAAATTGGTTGCTGCCAAACATGCTTCTACTTCTTAAAAATAGGAATCAGATGACCGTGCCAAATAGGACTATAGTGATTCTCAGGATGAAAATTTTCAAAATCCATCATTTTCAAAAAGGGTTACGAGAATGAGATTCTTTGGAGTGATGCCAAACGAGGCCTTATTCCACATGGCACGGTATGAGGCAAAAGAGTAATAGTATTTAGGAAACTTTCGACAAAAAAACAAAAAAGGGTCTGAATAGGTTGACGTGTCATATAGAAAAAAAAAACTCTTCAATAACCCCCAAAAGTCAGTATTATTACCAGTAACTATGGAAATGGGCTTCAATCAGTGCCATGCCCATTCCAACAGTCTTTACATCCTTGAATTAGGAATATCTCCATATTTATGTGCTTTATTTCATGGGGAGATATTCCCAATGCAAGAGTGTAAGAGGGAACTTGGCTTCGGTCATTGCAAGAGGGTGTTTGAATGGTGTGAGCACTATTAAAGCCGATTTATACAAGAGGGTGCTTGAACGATGGGAGGATGGACCTGCACTGATTGAAGCCGAACTCATAAACCATTGGTCCCTCGTGGTATATCTGGCCCGACTCCAAATTAACATCTCCCCTGCATAATATCATGTAGGAAAATGAGATATTTTCCTTGTATCTGCAATGTAATGTGGGTAGACGTAAACAAAATTTGTGTAGAAAAGAGATTCGGACACCTTATCCTGTGATAGGATTGGACTGTCTTAAGTCTCAACCGAGATCAAATCAGCCCCCCACACAACGTCCCAATCCGATACACGGCGGAGATGTGCTGTGGGACGTTGTAGGAGCAATCTTGTGAGGGCTGATTCTCTTCTCAACCCCTACCAACTCACGCGCTAACTACGCCTAGCTAACTACGCCCTACGCGTCTAGCGTCTGCGTGTGATACATAAGACACACTACAAGTATATCTTCAGTCTTCAATACGAGACCGGATCTGCTCCTCACAATGACGCCTCACATCGACCTCACACGCATTGGTTCCAATGCACGGTGCACGGTGGATGTGCCTGCGAGGCGCTCGTGTGTGTGGAGCATATCCCGTTCCCTTCAACACTCCCTTCTACGTTATATCCCGCCCGACGGGGCTTTTTCAATTTAAAATGGAACTGCCTAGGGTCAATTTCGATATTTACTGAAAGAAACAGTACCAAATTTTTATTTCTTGCACTTTTTTTGTTTTAAATATCTTATTTCTTTATTGTTGTCTTCTTCTCCCAAAAAAAGAGAAATCTCTCTGTGTGTTGTTGTTTTTGACATATTCTCGTGACTTACTCCAACTCTTCCCAGTTCCCTCCGCCTCCTTTCTTCTCTTGAGGAAGAGAGAGAGAGAGATTCAGGGATCCTTTTTCTCCAGAGGGCACATTGGTTATTTCGAAGAAGCTCTTGTTTTTTGTGTTTTTTCCATGCGACATCGCTTCGAACGTCTCCATTTATCTCGTAATTCTCGTCTTCTTTCATCTCTCTTCGCTTCTGGTCCTTTCGAATAATCACTTTCATTTCTTAAATCTATCAGCTATCTTTAGTCCTGGTTTTCAGACAAAGCTTGCATTGCCTTCTTTCATTTCCGCTTCTGATACTGTACTTTTGTTTTTTTTGTTTTTTTTTTTCATTTTCATCATTTTCACTTCTTGAATCGATTTCATCTCTTGAGAGTGGTTTCTTAAGTTTTCCGATTCTCCTTTTTTTTCCCCTATTTATTTTAAACTTCGATTCATCTTCCACAGTTTTTGTTTTTATACTCTACTCATCTGGCTTCATTTTCGCTTAAATCTGAATACTTTACCTCATTGTCTAACATTTTCAGTTCTTCAGTATTGCTTAGCTCGTTTCTTTGTATCTCTCTTCGATGGAAGATTTATTGAAGATTCTTTTCGTTTTCACCTCGTTTTAGTCAAACTTTTGTTGTGGTTTTTTTTTTTTTTTTAAAAATTAATTTTTTGCTTTGTTCATTTTTATTCTTTTGATGCAAGCAAGAGTTGGCAAGTTGGAGAACTCTTCAATCTGTTTAACTGATTTTTTTGGAAGCTCTGGTTTGATTTTCTGAAGAAAGGTTTTGTTCGCTTTCGCATCTCCTTGCTCTGTTTGATTTTTAAATAGTTTCTGAATGGAGCCGTATTAATTCAAAACCACTTAATTACTCTTCGGAGGAGCGGTTGCCTATCCTCATTCACCCTTTCTTTTTGTTGGATTTCTCCATATTAACGTACATCTGCGTCTCGTCTGTTTCAATTTGAGTTGGTGCAAGTCATACACACCAACAAGGTTATACTGATCAATGTTTCCTCGATTTCAACTGCAGGGGGTGTTAATTGATCCAAATGACAGTTGATACACCGTCAGTTATGTCTGAAAGCGTCAGAGCAAGTCGTTCTTCTTTGATCTCTAGCAATGGCAATGGAACCCCTTTCCACAGCTCGGCTCGCTTCTCTAATGGGGATGGGTATGATAGTGATGGTTCTAATTTTGCACCCTCGTAAGTCTTCACTATCTTATATTATTTCAAGGTTTACAAATCATGGTCACGTCACATTGTAGATTACCAATACTTTGTGTTCTTTTTATCAGTCCCAATAATGTTTTTTGCCTACAAACTTTAAATTGTAGAGCTGGTTTTCTTGTAGTTCTTTGTAACTTATGTTAGACTGTTAGAACGATAATGCTAACGGATTTTTTCCTCACCACGCTTGTAATCTCAATTTCAAACCTAGGCCAATAATTGTTTCAATTCGTTCTCAGTTTTGAAATGTCAGAACTTATTCTTGGAACCATTTCCCAACTTGACTCACGACTCCACATTTTGTTTTGTATTGATGAGATGACGTGGGACATCTTTTTCTCTCTCATTTCTTCATCCATTTACGTTTTTTGATAGGGTTTTCTGCTCACTTGCGCATGTTCTTATTTATGCGTCTATTGATTAATTGGTTAGCTTAAAAATGCGTTAGGGGTTTGTTGCATTGTTTGTTATTTTAACATAAAGTAACATGTTCACTGATTCAAGTGATCTCTCTCTCTTTTTGCCTTAAGCAGCACACCAATGTCTCTGCCAGTGACCTTTCCAGCAGAACTTGCAAGTGCTATACCATTGATGGATAAATTTCAGGTGGGAAGATGTGCTATGGTTTTCTAGATTACTTTGTTTTATTTCCTAAGTTATTCATCTTTCTTTTATATTCATGGCAAAATTAATTGTCGTTTATAAATTTGAATTGGTAGGTTATCTAAGAAAAGCCTTAACAAAAAATTCATGTGAATGGTAGAACAAATGTTTGGAAAGAGTATAAATTAAATGTGCATGCGGGAAGGCACATGGTGTTAAATAGTTGACTATGAAATGGGGTATCCACTTTATATAGTAATAGATAAGCTTAAGTTAAAACAAAGAGCACTGAACAATTAAAATAACGTATAATTGATAATATGAAACCATTGAGTATAACAAGCATTCATCCCCTAATTTTCCCCAAGAATTTATACTGCTAGGTTTTTTACTCACAAATTGAGGATTCTACAATGAGAGGAGTCCCCCCAAGGGAAAGGATTTTGGCCATGGAAGTTGGCTTACAACACAAGGGAAAAATTGTGGTGCTGTGACATTCAATTTTCTGGTGATGGGTCCCAAGTAAAATTTTTGGTGATGTTTACCTTGTATTTCCTGTGCTAGAGGCTTAATAGGATCTATCAACATAGCCTCGTCCCAACTGTAAGGGGTTGGCTACATGAATCATGTTCCACCTCTGCTCTTTGTAGTGGCATATCCATCAGCTTTGGGGAAAGCACCTTCACTAAAATAGAGCCTTTTGTGCTATGCTCTGGAGGACACAACTCCTTATAGGAAGCAGCGTTGTTGACTTGAACAATTCCCTTAGCACAAGTCTCTTCAGAGTTGCTAATTTGGTTGGAAGGACCTTTAATAAAATATATTCCTTGAAGTTGACTTGGTGGCTTGGATTCTTACTTTCTTCCAGCCTCTCTTAAGTTGGGAGATCGACAAGTGCTTGTATTTGTTCCAAATGGACTTTGCCCCTCTTTTCAGTATGATCTTCCTATTTTGCTTTTTCTAGAGGCTCAATGGAATCTATCGAAGTTGGTTAGGTTTAGGAATGCAAATTCCTTTTCAACTCTCCATGTCTCCTTATTTTCCATTATGCCCCCTCTTCTTTAATAAGAGATGTCATTTCCTATTGGCCTTGTTTATTTTCAGGTTGTAAAGGTAATCTGATTTGGGCAATGATTTTTTAAATTCAGCTATTTGCTGTATTTAAGAAAGGAATTGTATGATTTTGAAGGGAGATTTCATTTGTTGTGCATGGATGCTTGTAGTTTGGTCTTTAGTGCTTAAGGGCTTTGTAGATTTCTACAGAAGGGATTTTATTTAACTGAGATATTATGGGTATGAAGGATATTACATTTTAGTCTATGCTGAATTCTGTGAAAAAATCATCATCATCATCATCAAAGCCTTATCTCAACTATATGGGGTTGGCAACCTGGATCCTGTTTTGCCATCTCGTTCTGTTTAATGCCATATCCCTTGTTAAATTATGGTCACTTAAATCATTTCTAACCACTTTGATCCATGTCCGTTTTGGTTTACCCCTAGCCCTTCTAGACCCTTCAATTTGCAACAGCACACTTCTTCTTGTGGGTGCTGTTGGTGGTCTTCTATGCATGTGCCCAAACCATCTTAGTCTACTTTCTATCATTTTATCACCTATTGGAATTGTTGTGCTTTGTTTATGTTCTTTCATAACAAGGGAGAGGTTGGAATTGTTATGCTTTGCTAGTGTTCTTTCATATTCTCATTCTGCTGTTGTTTTTGCTTTATAGGTAGAAGGATTCTTGAGGTTCATGCAGAAGCAGATCCAATCTTCTGGAAAACGTGGGTTTTTTTCTAAAAGATCTATAGGCCCTCATATTAGGGAAAAATTTACATTTGAGGATATGCTTTGCTTTCAAAAGGTGTGACAGGAATGGATTTGCTTTCAAAAGAAGTCTTCGCTTTTGTAATGTTCTTGAGATTCATCCTATCTTTCTTGTGCGAACTTGTGATATATCTATCTTAACTTTTGCCAGGACCCCATTCCAACTTCTTTGCTCAGAATTAACAATGACCTTGTAAGCCGGGCTATAAAATTATTCCAGATAATTTTGAAGTACATGGGAGTTGATTTATCAGATAGGGTATCTCCTGTAAGCTTAGAGGAGCGGGTTGAGCTTGTTGGTAAACTGTATAAGCAAACTTTGAAGCGTTCAGAACTTCGAGATGAGCTTTTTGTACAAATATCAAAGCAAACACGCAATAATCCTGATAGGTATGCTGATTTTTCTGCTGTTTGAAGTTCAATTCATATCAGTTGTTCTCTCTAGTTGTCTTACTTTTTAAGTAACCATTTTATTTGGATGTACAGGCAATCCTTGATTAATGCATGGGAGTTAATGTATTTGTGTGCATCTTCGATGCCTCCTAACAAAGACATTGGGGGATATTTATCAGAGTATGTCCATTATGTTGCTCATGGGGTGAATACAGATTCTGAAGTCCAACTATTTGCATTGAATACATTAAATGCTTTGAAGCGTTCTGTCAAGGCTGGTCCTAGGCATACCATTCCTGGGCGAGAGGAGATTGAAGCCCTTTTGACCGGAAAAAGACTTACGACCATAGTGTTTTTCTTGGATGAAACCTTTGAAGAAATTACTTATGACATGACAACAACTGTTGCTGATGCTGTTGAGGTATTTTTTAGAGGCCTTCTTTCTCCTCTTTGCTAAATGCATGGCCTTAATATTTTTTTTTGGCACGTGTTATGTTTGTATTATCATTGCATTCTCTTTGCTGTTTTGTGTGTATAACTATCAAGTCTTTTGCAATTAGATTCATTGCATTCCACCAATATCATGATGTAATTGCTTGGTGTTTGGGGTATGCATTTCAAGGATCCTAAATAAAATGGTTAACTGAGGCTAACCACCTCTGATGGATTAGCCATTTGATGCATGAAAACATCTTGTGACACCTTTCTCAATTCTCATAAGTCATAACCAAATCAATAACCCCTATCCGTTCAAAAGTGGATAGATTTGTGTTCAATATAAATTTTGAGAAAAATTAACCAAAATTCATTATGAAAAGAAGTACATGAGGAGATGTACAACACAGAGGGGGAGCCCCATAAGCTTACACAGGAGGAAGGCTATCACTATACAAAATCTCCAAAAGAGCACCAAATTTGGCTAAGCCATCTGCAATAGGATTTAGCTCCCTTATCCAGATCTGGTTTGCATTTAAACAATCCGGAGAATCCCTAGCCTCTGCCAAATAATGACTCAATCTCCGTGGTCCACCCTACTTCTCCCTTAGCCATTTTATGGTATTAGCTGAATTGCTCGCAACAGTTAAATTCTGAAAGCCCATGTTTTTCACTATTCTAATTCCTGTGAAAGCAGCCATCACTTCGGCCTTAGTAGAGTCGGAAAAGCCTATCGGACCACTGAAAACCTAACAGATATTATCCCTTTCATCCCTTGTAATGCCTCCAATGCCAGTGAAATCCGGATTGCCTGAAGCGCTTCCAAGACAGTTTGAGAAAGGTGTGGGATGAACAGAAAAGTATGAGCTCTTCTGATTAGGTCATTAACTGAGAAAGCTTTGAAATCTGAATTAAAGGAGTGGAATAGAGAACATTTTGGAAGAATTGAAGAGAGGAAGCTTAGTGTGACTTCCCAAATTGAGTAGTTGGATGAGAAAGGAAACCAAAGCCTGATTACTGAGGAAGAGAGGAGGTGGAAGGGCTTGATTGGCCAAGGTTCGATTCTGATTTACCAAGATTATTGAAACGGGACTTTGATTTGGAAGAGATTAGGAGGGCTGTTTTCTCAATGGATGAGTCAAAAGCACTGGGACCGGATGGTTTTAGAATGCCTTTTTATCAAGATTGTTTTGGAGATAATTAAATTTGATTTGATGGGAGTTTTTGAGGAATTTGTTGAAGAACCTTTCATTAGCCCAGGAATTAATTTTACTTTTTTCATGGCTTTGATACCTAAGAAGTGGGATGTCATCAAGCTGAGAGACTTTGGACCCATTAGTTTGGTGACTAGTATTTGCAAGATTTTGGCTGAAGTGTTACTGGTAAAATTAAAACTAGCCCTCCCAAATCTGATAACACATTCTCAAGGGGCTTTTGTTCAAAGGAGACAAATTACTGATCAAATTTTGATAGCTAATGAGTGTGTGGACTATAAGGGAAGGAGGAATGGTTGTGTGTAAATTGGATTTGGAGAAAGCATATGACATGGTGGATTGGGTCTTTCTTTTGGATGTCCTGAAGTGTTATGGTTTTGGGGAAAGATGGTGTGGATAGTTTGAAGGTTACTTGAAAACTTGTCATTACTAGGTGTTGGTGAATGGCAGTTTCTACCCTACCTGGTGGGTACCCACCTGGCAACCCCTACCTATCCTGATGGGGCAGTTTCTTTTTGCTTGGGGCGGTTAGGGATGGCAGTTTCTACCCTACCTGGTGGGCACCCGCCTGGCAGCCCCTACCTGCCCTGATGGGGCAGTTTCTTTTTGCTTGAAGAACGGATTTTGGGGTCTGGACGGGTTTTGGGATTCTACAACCTGTACGGGTATGGGTAGGGTGCAGTATTAGGTTAAATCCAATCCTCCTCGACCTGCATATCATTGGAAAGCATATGAACCTTATGCATTAGGTGTTGAATTTAATAATATTTTGAATTTTATGTGAAGAACAATTGATAGTTTATGTGTTTTTTACATGTGAAGAATGTGTTTTTATGGAAAGAATAATATTTTGAATTTTATGTATCATGTGAAGAATCCAATCCTCCTCAGTCAATCTAGTGTTTGTAGTGGGAGTCCCTCAGGCCTGTCCGTTTGTGGGCAGGTTCTGTTCTGTACTTTTATGAGTTCATTTTAATAAATTTATCTTACCTTTTAAAAAAAATAGTTTATGTGTTTTTTACATGTCTTAGTCAAGTATTTTGAAATTTTGTTGTTTGTTTATGTTATTTAACTTATTTGTTGCTTATATAATGGTTTTGTGGCTTGGAGCCCAAATTTCAGAGGACCACTATACGATTGGGAGGTGGAGTGTTTGGAATTCTTGGCAAAACTTCAGTCAGTGGAGATTAATCCCTCAGCTGCAGACAGTCAAGTTGATGTACTCTGCATTGATCAGAAGTTAGGTGGAGGCTAATCTAGTGAGGGGTGTTTGGGGGAAACCAGTGCCCCCAAGGGTGGGAATCTTTGCATGGCTGATTTACAGAGGCTGTATTTTAACACAGGACATCTTAAAGAACAGAGGTTATCAGTTTCCAATTAGATGTGTGCTGTGTCTTGTTGGAGAGGAAAATATTCTACATCCGTTGTTTCAATGCAGTTTTATAAATCTAATATGGTCCTATTTATTCAATATTTTTAGGGTGGACATGTGGTCTATTTCGGCTGAAATTTTTGGTTGCTGGCCAAGAATTCAGGGTGGTATTACAGTCAAAACTTTTTGGAGCTGTATCCCTTTTCCGTCTGTTGGGAGGTATGGAGGGAGAGAAACAAAAGGGTTTTCGAGGATAAAAGGAGAAGTAAGAAAGACGTTGTGGTGGTTATCAACTCTTTAGTTATTGGATGGGTGTTGCTTCTTCCAGAATTTCAAGGACTGAAGAAAGAATACTTTGGTGCTGATTTTTGGTGTTCTTTGAATTTGTAAAAGGAGTCCTGTTGTCTTTGTTTTTGTACATTGGAGCATGTTATTTATTAGATCCCTGTTTTTGTTTGGTTGGAGTGACTTCTTGTCACCTAGTTAAGATGTATTTGCCTTTTCTTTTTAGCAATAAAATTTTATTTATTTATCTTTAAAAAAATTGTTGCTTAGATGTGGGTTCTAAACCCAACCCGCCCTACCCTTGAATGTGGGGAGGGTTTTGCATTTTCATGTGCGAGGAGGGTTTGGATCTCAAAATCCAACCCACTATGGGTTTTGGGGCGGGTATGGGTTGGGAGGTTTACGAAGGCGGCTGGGGTCTAGAATTTACAAAACCCTCCCTAAACCCGCCCCATTGCCATCCTTAGTGTGGTAAGGGATTTTTTCTATCTACTAGGGGACTAAGACAAGGGGCCCCCTTTCCTCTTTACCTTATTTGTGGATGTCTTGTGTAGAATTCTCTTGAAGGCATATATGATGGAACTTTTTAGAGGATGGAGGGTAGGCGGAAACAATACTTTAGTAACACACTTGTAGTTTGAGCCTTGAGGAAGATACGATCATTTTCTATGAGCGTGGGGATCCTAGGAAGGCAGGATGGTTAAGGAGGGTGATAAAGCTCTTTGAATTTATTTCTATGTTGAAAATCAATTTTGAGAAGAGGTGTGTGGCAGGGATAAACTTTGAGCAGAGGAGCTGACTGTTGTAGTGAAGTCCCTAGGCTGTGCTATCACTAACTGGCCAATGAAATACCTCAGGTGCCACTAGGAGATATCATCATCGTCCATTCCTTATCCCAACTACATGAATATTGTTTCGACAATCTTTTCTATTTAATACCATATCCACTATCAACTTATTAGTGCTTAGATAATTTCTTACTTCTACCATATCCTTTTTGGTCTACCCCTATCTCTTCTAGCCCCTTCCACTTGTAACAAATCACTTCTTCGAACTTGAGCATTTGGTGGTCTTCTATGCACGCGACCAGACCATCTTAGCGTACTCTCTCTCTCTCTCATTTTATCACTTATTGTAGCTACTCCTAGGTTGCTATGGATGGTCATTCTTGATCCTATCCTTACTAGTTTTTCCACTCACCTATCTTAGCATCCACAATTCTGCCACACTCAGTTTTTGAACATGTTGTTTCATGATTGCCTAACACTCTACTCCATACAACATTAGCTGACCTTACAACTATTTTTTAGAATTTTCCTTTTAATCTAAGTGGTATTCTCCTATCACACAAAAGTCTAGATGTACCCCTCCATTTTGCCTAACCTGCTCTAATTCTTTGGGTGACATCCTCCTTAATCTCTTTGTTGTTATGAATTTTTGAACCAAGGTACTGGAAGTGGTCACATTGAGTTATCTCTTGGTTTCCAATTCCAAGTGTATATTTATTCACACCTATTATTATCAAATTTACATGTCATACACTTTGTTTTGGTGTTACTTATTTTAAAGCCTTTTGTTTCTAGGGCATTTGTCCTTAAGCTTAATTTTGCATTTAATCTTTCATTAGTTTCTTCAATTAAAACAATGTCATCCGCAAACAATATGCACCATGGAACTTCTTGAATATTTTGAGTCATCTAATGAGCAGTGCAAATAGATAAGGGCTAAGTGTTGAACCTTGGTGAAAACCATCATAACTGTAAAATCTGAAGTTTCTCCCATTAGTGTTCTAACATTGGTTGTTGCCTCCTCAATCCTCATACATATCTTTAATTAGGTCTATATACATATTTTGAAGCGCTTTCTTTTCCAAGACCCACCATATGATCTCTCTAAGAACTGGCCTTTTCTAGATCAATGAGCACCATATGAAGATCTTTCTTCTTCTCTCTGAACTTTTCTATCAATCGTCTCAAAATAAATATAGCTTCCATGGTTGATCTCCCTGTCATAAAGCCAAATTGGTTCTTTGATTCACTTGTCAAAAAAAATTATGATAACAAGATTATGATTGTGTTACTGATCAAAAAATTAAAATAAAATTCATTACTTATAAAAAATCAATAAAATTCTAAACTGTTATTCATTATAAGAAAAGAAAGAATTATGGATTTGTGAAATCTAATCTTGCATATGAAAGGCAGGATGTGACCAGAAATCAGCTGTATAGGGGGGTGCCATTAGTCTGGAATTTTATTCTAAGTTAAAGCGCTGAAATCTTTTTTGAGTTAGGCAGCAAAAGGTAGCCTAAGTTGTTTTTTTTTTTTCTTTTTTTTTTTTTTTTTGAGAAATGTAAGGTGAAGTTTTATTAATAGAACAACAAATTACAACAGAGGCCTCCAAAGACAAGGAGCCAAACTCACTAATATGAAGCTAGCCTAAATTGTCATTTAGAGTAACTGGCACATCTCTGTTGTATTGTTCTACTATTCTTTAATTCTTTAAATAAAATGTGAGAAGTTACCAATAAAAATAATCTCATCTAACTTCTCAAAAATTTTGGGTATAAAGGGATTGGCCTATGAACTATGCTTGGTGCTCCAAGACAACTTAGAAAGTTACATTGGACTAGAGGCCTTGGCTTTATTTGCAGAAATTTTGAAAGTGATGTTGGAAACTGCCTCTAAACCATGCTATCTAGGCTAATTATCCATTATGAGCCACATTTGAATATATTATTTGATGAAGATTTGTTTGTGTGGCTTGTTGGTTATTAACATTTATATTTGATTTCTTCATATTTGGCTAATAATCCAAGTTTCACCAGGTTTTCAGAATAGTTTTTAGAAGATGGACATTTACTGTTTGGAGCTTTTACTGTATAATTTTTCATATTTTTTCTCTACTGATTTAATATTTGCCTTTTAGGAACTTGCAGGGATTATCAAACTTACGACATATTCTAGTTTTAGCCTATTTGAGTGCCGTAAAGTTGTTACTGGCTCTAAATCACCTGATCCTGGAACTGGTAACTATCTTTAGCACTTTATTAAATTTTAGTTGCTTGTTTTAAATTTGCATATTGTATACAATCATTTGGTAATGCATTTTATCATGTTACCTAGAAGAATATATTGGATTAGATGATAATAAATACATTGGAGATTTGCTGGCGGAATTCAAGGCAGCTAAAGATCGCAGTAAAGGAGAGATCTTGCATTGCAAACTTTCATTAAAAAAAAAGTTGTTTCGAGAATCAGATGAGGCTGTGACAGACCCGATGTTTGTGCAGTTGTCCTATGTGCAGGTATGTAGCTCAATTTGTAGCAATATTTGAATAATTGCAGTGTTTCTGGTGTCAGGGCGGACTGTCTAGCCAAGCAAGGGGCAGCTAGGGAAGTTTTGTATTGGGCACAACTGTAACTTATTACTTTTGTTTTCTTCTTTAGTGGAGAGATCGCAGCTCGCGCCTCTCCAAGGGCTGCTTGTATGTGCTAACTTTTCCAAATCAATAAAAAGTTCATTTATTTATCAAAAAAAAGTGTTTAAGGTGTCAGGCCATTTAAGCTGACCCCAGATCCCTTGGTAACTTAGTTTGACCATATACTGGAGTCATGCCCAGTAACAATATAACCAGTAACCTGGACAGTTCAAATCTCAGACTGATGAACTTGTACTATTTCTGGGAAATATGAGGACGGAAGAGATTTTGCCCTTACAATGCATCTATTGTCACATCTCCTTCGTTTTTCTGTTTTATTATGAGTAGACATGTGGAGTGCATAAGGACAAGAAAATGCTAGAGTTCCAATTACAACAAATTTCTCTGTTCTCTATCCTTGTCTAAACTCAAACTAGAGTGGTTTCTTTAATTTCTTGACCTATTTTTGCCATTGTACTAATTATCTCTATATGCAATGGTCTCCGGCTGTGTCTGTGTAGTATAGGGCTTTATTTGTTTATAAAGTCATTTTTGCAATCTGTTGACCTAGGCTAACCCAATTGCTTCCTCTGGATTTAATTTATTCTTTCCTTTGCTGGACCAATCTTTAGTCCTTGTTTTACTATTATAGTTTTAGATAGCCTTAACTTCTTTTATCTATATTAACAGTGCCTAATCTTATTGGTCATTTATAATCCAATTTTACTTGATGAGTTTTAGACTTGGTAAAATACTAAATGGTTGCTAATCATTTTTATTTCAGTTGCAACATGATTATATTTTGGGAAATTATCCTGTTGGAAGAGATGATGCTGCACAACTTTCTGCGCTGCAAATTTTAGTTGAGATAGGATTCATCAGGAACCCTGAATTATGCACGTCAGTAATTCAGAATATCCTCTTTTCTTGCTTGGCTATTGTATTTAATTTGTTATTGTGTTCCTTTGGTCATAATTGAATTAATTTTTTATGAGAAAAGGTAACGTATTATATAAAATATCTGCAAAAATTACAAAGCTCTGCACAATGAGGCTATGTGCAACTGTAATTTTTGAGACTGAATCAAAATTTATTGATTTTTATTTCTGAAACTGCTGTTATTTTTTCAGTGACCGGACATCACTGCTTGAGAGATTCTTACCCAGACAAATTGTAATTACACGTGCAAAACGGGAGTGGGAGCTAGATATTCTTTCACGTTACCATTTGATGGTAAATTTAAAAAGTGTTATTTCCTTTCTGAAATGTTTTCAGCAGGGAAAAAGTTGTAAGCTTGCAATTCCTTAAATCAACCACTTTCAAAATTTTGATCCTGGATTTCAATTTTGTTTCAATTTCCTTGCCCGCCTCTTTGCACTGCATGAATATATTTTACTTTTACACACAAATCAATGTTTCTTCCTTTTTTGGAATCATGATTGCTATTCTTTTTTACTTGCTTTTGAGAAAAAAAGGTTCTCATAGGTTTTTATTGTCTATTTAGGAGCATTTGTCAAAAGATGATGCAAGGCAACAATTCCTTCGGATCTTGAGAACACTTCCTTATGGAAACTCAGTGTTTTTTGGTGTTCGCAAGATTGATGACCCCATTGGGCTTCTGCCTGGTCGGATAATTTTGGGCATCAACAAGCGTGGGGTGGGTTAGACATTTTTAACTCTTCTGATATTATGTTATAAACTATTATTTGTAGATCTACTAGATTCTGAACTATGGATTTTATTGCTTGCTTCTCCAGGTCCATTTTTTCCGTCCTGTTCCAAAAGAATATTTACATTCTGCTGAGTTGAGAGATATAATGCAATTTGGTAGTAGCAATACTGCTGTCTTTTTTAAGATGAGAGTAGCAGGTGTCCTCCACATATTTCAGTTTGAAACTAAGCAGGTCATAAACATCTTTTATTGCTTTTCTGTTGCATGTCATTGTATTCCTTTTTAGATTTTGGGATTTTATATTTTTCATTTGTTAAATAGGCATCCTCATCCCCCAGATGTCTTTATCTAGATTTTTTTAGTAGAATATGTCTTTATCTAGATTGGAATTCCCAAATTTGTTGCAGGGAGAAGAAATTTGTGTTGCCCTTCAAACACATATAAATGATGTAATGCTGCGGAGATACTCCAAAGCACGCTCTGCTGCAAGTGGCTCTGTTAATGGTGATCTTTCACGGAATGTTAAGCCCCCAAATCTTGATGTTTATGATAAACGTGTGGAGGAGCTGTCTAAAGCAATTGAAGAATCCCGGAAGAATGCTGATCAAGTAAGTAATCTAGGTTATTAGTGCTTTTCAACAGTATGATTTATTGTTTCTCTAACTGTAATCTTTTATCTGAGATTTTGGTATGCAATAGAGACATAGTGGGGATATCAACCCTGATAACAAAGAAATAATGTTTTCAACCCATGGTTGAACTGATTGGTCCCATTGGTTGTCCTATCACTTGGCCAAAATTTTAGGTCTCTTTTACCATTGGAATGCTTGTCTACCAAAAATCGTTGATAGGTTCAATAACCCAATGACCTAGTGGTTGAATTGCTATACCATTTAACCCATCAGCGGGTCACAGGTCAAATACTAATTCTATCAAGGAGCCTTTGTGAGTGGGAGACAAATTACTGATCAGATTTTAATTGCTAATGAGAGTGTGGAGAACTTTAAGAGGGATARGAAGAAGGGAGTGGTTTGTAAGTTGGACTTGGAAAAGGCTTATGACTTGGTGGACTAGGATTTCTTGAGGAGAGTTTTGACTAAATTTGG
>NW_010729137.1:2383322-2419165 GCF_000365185.1 Nelumbo nucifera | reverse complement strand
ACTCTCCGATGCCTAAGTTAGCATTCTGATTGTAGGGAGCTTGGAGAGAAATGAGAGAGCTAGAGAGCAAGGATTACCTCCATTTTTCATTCTCTCCCCGGGGGTATTTACCCGGCGGGGACTCTCCGATGCCTAAGTTAGCATTCTGATTGTAGGGAGCCTGGAGAGAAATGAAAGAGCTAGAGAGCAAGGATTACCTCCATTTTTCATTCTCTCCCCCCTGTCTTTGGGGGTCGGAGTCCTTATATAGTGGTGTCCTATCAAATCAGGCGTAACAACCTCTGTCAAGTCAGGCGTAATTGCCTCTGTCTCTCTGCCGCAGCCGTTATTGCTAGAGCTGAGGTGGCGGGTGTAGGCGGCTGCTGTAAAGTACGGCTCTGCCAGTCAAGGGACAGCTCTCAGGACTGGCAGGTACGGCGCCGCCTAGCGAGAGACGTGGGCGCAGGCCTCTGGATCTGTCAGGTACGGTTGTCAGGTAGGAGATCCTCCTGCGATACGCCGAGCTGCCCCTAAGTGCCGAACTACCTATGCCGAGCTACCTGTAAGTGCCGAGCTGCCCCTAAGTGGCGAGCTCTTCGTAAGACGTCAGGCTGCCTGTGGCGAGCTGCCTATGCCGAGCTACCTGTAAGTGTATCGGAACAAGGACTAACCAGAAATTATCTATATTGAGTCTCCTCCCATTGGTTGTATGTACTATGAAATAGATGGGTTAGGCATTGCTAACCTAAATTCCGAGGTTCTTGGCACTTCTTACGTCGTAAAATTTTCGTTCTTTCATTATTAATAAATTTTTTACAATTGCCAATCTTCTATGCAAGGTTCAAAGTATCGGAAACACCAAGTGTATCGGAAAGGCAATTTTAAGAGACGTATCGGGATACACCTTGGATACACATTCGTATTGGAGAAAAACTAAGATATGCATAGATACACCTGGAAACACTATAAATACTTTAATAAATCATAAAAATACATCAATAACACTAAATATAAGACCTCAATGAGGTGTATATACATTAAATTAACATATTTTAATGATTTTATGAAGAAATATATTGTACTTAATTATAATTTCATTAAATATCCTATGCTTAACTATAATTTATAAATTATAATATTTAAGTTTTAATGTTTTATGGGATTGGAAAAACCCAACTCTCTTATCCAGCCATAAAACATGCATTGGCACAACTTCTAAGTGAAAATATAATTAATAATTCTTTATTATTTAAAATAATAATTATTATTTATTATTTATTTCCAAAAATTATGAAAAATAAATAAACATTATATAGTATATTCAAAAAAAGTTATTAAAGATGAAACTTCAATTGCTTTGTGGGTATGATAGATCAGATCATCCATAGAACTATAATATATTCAATCATTGTGATTATTTATTGATAAAAGAAATCAATGTGATCAAATGATAAAATATAATTAATTAATTAATTATATTTTAATTCTAAAAATATAAAAATATAAAAATAATTATTAAAGATGAAATTTCAATTGGTCTGTGGATATGATAGGTCATCCATAGAATTATAAGATAGTCAATTGTTGTGATGAAATGATAAAATATAATTAATTATTATTTATTTTTTAATTCTAAAAGTATAAAAAATAAAAAAATATATTAAAGAAGAAATTTCAATTCCTCTATGGATATGATAGATAAATCTATAGATCTAAAACATATTTAGTCTTTATAGGCAAAGAAAAATTACATTTTCAATTTTTTTTGTTAATTTATATTTTCCCCAAATATCTTCATTAAATTTCCATAAATCTACTGACAACACAAAAAAATATTGTGATTTTGGATGTAAGAAATGTAGATCAACATAAATTTAAACATTCAAGAAAAAAAGAAATCACAAGATATTTTAAAAATCTGACAAAACTTACTATTTTGCCAATTGCCATATTTTTTCAAAATTTGAAAAATCTTCAAAAAAATAAAAATAATGATTCACACGTGTTTCATGCAAAGGTTTGCAAATCTAGCACTCTAGGAATGAGGTTTGGAGTTTTAAAGTCATTTGGGGGTAAAACAAGGTTTATTTATGGGAAACGAATCTTGCTTTCCCCTTTATATTTTTTCAGTTTTTGGCCTTATCTTTTTCGTTGATACGCTACCGATACGCCCTCGATACACCCCCGATACTGGTCTGATACGCATGAAAAAAGATGAGATGACCAATTTCAATGTGTATCCCCTATCTGTTTTTCAAAGATACGATACAATATGCCCCGTATCGGGATTGTATCGAAATTTTAAAGCTTGCTTCTGTGACTATCACATGATTGCTTTGTGACTATGTCCATGTTTCATTGGGAACTGTGACTACAGCTACAGCAGATGCACTCTCCCATTTGCCACATCTATTACAAATCAAGAAAAGGTTGATGTAACTTGGATGTTGATTTTTTCGTTTTCTATTTTTCTTTGTTTTTTTTTTTTTCTTTTACATTGTTCACATTATTGCACCAACAAAAGGGTTAAGAAAAGAAAAATCCACATTGCATCTCTTTCATCATCATTACCAAACTTTTTTGTTTAGGAGCATCCTCATTCAAGTTCAAGTATCTCTCCTTGAGCACAATTTGCAGCCAATTTGCGTGTTATCAAACTATGATGCCAAAACTTGCCTTGTTTCATTCTCAATATGGATTTCTTTCAATCATTACATGTCTGAGTTGGTTGTAATCAAAGGTCTCATTATTTTTCACATTCGACTTTGTATTTGAATATTGGACCATTGGTTACATATCAGTTAGCAGAAGAATTACATGAAAAAGAAAGGCAAGAAATTAAATTACGGGAGGAGTTGGAGCTGTTGAAGGATTCCATTAGATCTGAAAAGCAAAGCTTAGCAGAAATTATATGCGATCGTGATAGACTGATATCACTATGCGATGAAAAAGACTCTGCACTTCAGGTGATTATGATGTGTGAAAATGATATTATATGATTTCTGGCATTCCTCTTCTTCCCATTGTAATAATGATTTTGCTATTTTATTAGGATGCACTGTTGGAGAAGAAGCGCTTGGAAGCTAGATTGACAAAGCTAGGAAATCAAGGGTATTCCTCCCTAGGGAGCAATGCCAGTAAGGATTTAGTTGGATCTAATATTGCGGTAAGTTTTAAAATGTGATGGTTTATTGCAAAATTGCTGTTCTGTTCTGTCACATTGTGGAATTCTATATAGTGATTTTTTTTTTGTTTTGATTGGTTCTGGTGCTTTTTTATAGGATATAAATAAGCTTCAGGAGGAGTTGAAAATGCGCAATGAGGAGGTGCGTTCTGCTGGAGAAACTGTTAAGAGGCTTGCAAATGAAAAACTATTGTTGGAACAGAAGATTCAAAGTGTTGAAAAGAAGAAAGGGGAGGAGGTGAGTTATGTTGTTTGTGTAGTTCTTCTCCATCTAAGTTTCCCAATATTCCTTCTCTTCTGGCATTTCCTGAGTTGCAAGCTAACAGTTTTTCATTTTGTTTTTTATTGTGTACATGCAGATGGAAATTCTTGAGAAAAAATTTGAACAAGAACGTAGGTCTCTTAGGTTGCATGTTTCTGAACTAGAGAAGAAGCTGGAAGGTATAACTCGAGATTTGGCTGTTGCGGAATCTACTATCATGAGCAGGAACATGGAGTTGGATGCATTGCAAAGTAATTTGAAGGAATTAGAGGAACTACGAGAAATGAAAGAGGTAATGCTCCTTTTTTATTTTCTTAGTTTATGTCATTTATATTGAGGTCATTTTTCTGTTTTGAATATTCCATTTTCACTTAGTTTCTACCTCTTGGTGTGGAAAAGAAACCTGAACATGTTATAGCTAATAAAACTCTTTCTTTTTAGGACATTGATAGAAAGAATGAGCAAACTGCTGCTATTTTGAAGAAGCAAGGGGCTCAGTTGGTTGAGTTGGAAACACTTTACAAGGAAGAACAAATGTTGAGGAAGCGATATTTCAATTCAATTGAAGGTTGGTATGGTATTATCTTTTGATATGTCAGTAGGAGATGGGTGCTTTTCATTTCTTTTCTTTTCTTTTTTCTAACTAAGGGCACCATGTATTTTATTGGGTCATTTACTAGAACGCCCCCTGTAATTTCACAGATATACTTACACCTACCTTGTAGTTTTTATTTACTAAAACACCCCCTATAATTTGCAACCTATTTACTTAATTGACCTTTTTCTAAGAAGTGTTTGTTTTGCCATATAAAGGTAGTAACATGATCTCCTAATAGAGTGGTTGCTTATTCCAAAAGTACCCCTAACACTTCTTCGCACAAAAATCAAAATTGACCAAATAGAGTGGTTGCTTATGTCTTATTAGGGTAAAAATGGTATTTCAAATTTTATTTTATTTTGATTAAATTTATTAAATGGATAGTAGTATTTTCCATTATCATCTAATGGATGGTTGATTAACTAAATCAATTGCAAACTATAGGGGGTGTTTTAGTAAAATGCAAACTATAGGGTAGGTTCTAGTAAATCCATGAAACTATATGGGATGTTTTAGTAAATGACCCTATTTAATATTATAGGAATTCTTGTTTTAGTTTTTATTGTCTTAATAAATGTCTATTTTTCAATTGATGTTCAATTCCAGATATGAAAGGAAAGATCAGAGTATTTTGCCGATTAAGGCCTCTTAGTG
This sequence comes from Nelumbo nucifera, assembly GCF_000365185.1. Next base: position 2,414,488 of record NW_010729137.1, on the reverse strand, counting down.
AGAAAGAGATGTTAGAAAAAGAAAGGAGTGTTCTTACAAGCATTGATGAGTTTACAGTTGAACATCCTTGGAAGGATGATAAGATGAAACAACACCTTTATGACCATGTTTTTGATGGCAGTTCTTCCCAGGAAGATGTATTTGAGGACACTAGGGTAAATTTTGTTAAATGTCAATACTTAAGCATTAAAGTGGAATATTGTACAATTTGAACTTTTGTTTGCTAATTTCTTGGTGGCTAACTTTCTCTGGCATGATTTGACAGTATTTAGTGCAATCTGCCATTGATGGGTATAATGTTTGCATATTTGCTTATGGTCAAACTGGTTCCGGAAAAACATTTACAATTTATGGGTCTGAAAGCAATCCCGGATTGACACCAAGAGCTATTGCTGAACTCTTCAAAATTTTGAAGCGCGACAAAAACAAATTTTCTTTCTCCTTGAAGGTAAGTAATGTGTTACAAGTTACAATGAAATTGTAGAATGGTGACTTTTGATGATATCGAACATTGTTAGAGTCATTTACTCAAATGAATTCAACAATTCCTTTTTTATACAACATATATGGCAGAATTTAATGACCTTTCATAAACTACCTTTTGTTCTTTGTTAAATGGTGATAAGGATCAAATATAAAGCCTTTATCTAGTGTAGTATTGGCTAGTTGAAGTTTTGAGAGGGTGGATTGATTATGGATCTTACTTCCTGCATATTTCCATGTTCTCACACATCAACCTGAGTCTTACCATCTCATGCAGCAGTTGCCCCTTCCATTGAAATAAAATAAATAAATAAACTGTTCAACTTGTATTTTTTTTCTTTACACTAAGAAGATGATGAAGTGGGGATGGAGAGGAGTAAAGTTGGAATTTTGGAAAGGGTGGGTGTTGTAGGAATAAGCAGGGGTAAAGTGGGGGAGGAGTTTTAAGGAGAAGGAAAATCGAGAGATGTGTTTTGGAGTCAAGGAAGGTGTAGAGACATAGGTGGTGGGGAAAAGTGGAGGGGATTTGAATTTGAGTAGAATCCACTTAGGCAACAGTAGTTTGAACAACGCTAACGTGGATTTTTGGTCAAATTTGCTGAAAATTAGGAGGGGCAAGGGCTTTATTGATAAAAAACCAATAAGAGGGGAATTTTGAAAAAAAATGGAAAGGAGAGTCTTCAAAACATTAAGAGGAGAACTGGATTTGGGTGATTGCCATGTTCAAAGGAGGAAAGAACTCCTTGGAAATTCAACGGAGCATACGAAGCCATGGCTTGGATGACAAGGGGTCTAAGAGAAGAAGGTACTCGAGAAGGGCTAGAGACGAGATGACGCTGACTAATGCTATAGAGGGTCAGATTAGGAAGGTGACATCATCACTGCTACATGTCCACCTTTCTCAGTCGGTAGTAGGGGATTTGTCTACATTAGAAGGGCTGTGGGTGGATGACGATGAAAACAAGCTGACTTGTGAAGAAAAGAAACTTGAGCCTGAGAATAGTTCAGTTGCTGATTAGACAGATGACGAGGTATGTATGAAAAACACTCTTAATGAGATGACTTTGAAGGAGTTGGGGAAGGCTTTAATCGATCGTGGAAAAGAGAGCTGGGGAAGAAAGTGAATGTCTTTGGATGACAACAATTGAGGGAGACAAGCCAAAAAAAGTTTATAATAGAAAGAGAATAATGATTGGAATTGATATGAAACCTGAGAGTGGGAAGGAGGTTGGAGCAATAATCCAGGAGGTGAATTCAGTGGAAAGTAGAGGGGGAGGGGGAAGAGGAGAAAAGTAAAAGTGAGGATTAGGGAGGGCTGACAAAAATCGAGAATGGAGAAGTGGCAGTTGGCAAGTCCTTAGGTTTGTTCTTCTGGGAGGGGAAGGCTTTGTGAGAAAAGCCTTCGAGTAGTTTGAAGAAAAAAGGAGGAAGAAAACAAAAGGAAAGGAGAGGGAAGGATAGAGAGTGATATGAAGGGGACGAGGATGAGGTGTTGGGTGAGGATATGTGAAGTTTGGGATGAGGGGGGAGTATGAGGGTGTTAAGCTGGGATTCACGAGGGCTGAGAGAGAAACAGGAGAACAATGGTGACAAATTTGAGGAAACTAGTTGTGGACTGGGCTTGGAGCTCCCTATATTTGATCATATTAGTATCAGAACTAGGGTAGAATTTTTGGCATGTTCTTGAATTTTAGTTGTGTTTCTCAGTTTTCAGCATGTATCTCTAAATTTGTTTTGATTGTGAGGTGCCACCTTGTGACCTCTTGGTCTGTAATTTTTCCTTTGATTAATGAATTTCTTTATACTCTTCCAAAAAAATGTTTTTTGTATAATCAAATAAAATTTATGTATTTCATGGCCACTAGCTAGCTAGGGGAGGTTTTTTTTGCCATCAATTTAAGTGTACCTCATTACCTTGACCCTTTTATTTATTAATAATATTCTTGATATTATCTGCATTTTGAAATGGTACAGGCCTATATGGTGGAGCTATATCAGGATACACTTGTAGATCTTTTATTACCGAAGAATGCAAAGCGTCTAAAATTAGATATAAAAAAAGATTCAAAGGTGATTTCTATGTCTAAGGATGTAAAATGTTTGATTGGATATACCCTTATCAGAAATTACTGAATTCTTATATTATAGTTTTTATTACTTTATGTCTTACTAATTTGTTATCTTCATATTTCTAATAGGGAATGGTTTCTATAGAGAATGTGACAGTTGTTTCAGTTTCAACTTATGAGGAATTAAGAACTATTATTTTGAGAGGGTCTGAGCAACGACATACGTCCGGGACTCAAATGAACGATGAAAGTTCAAGGTCTCATTTGATCCTTTCAATCATTATTGAAAGCACTGATCTTCAAACTCAGTCTGTCGCAAGAGGGAAGGTAGATATGCACATTCATTAAGTAGAAATAGTTTCTTGTTTGATTAAATTAAAAGGAATTTTTACACTTTCACAGTTGTATGTTTGCATGAACTAAGAAATTATGTTGGTGGTCATAGTTATTTTTTCTTGGTGGAGGTTCTCCATGTTTTCAGTTTTCATCTGACTAGTATTTTCCTCTACAGTTGAGCTTTGTAGATCTTGCTGGTTCAGAGAGAGTTAAGAAGTCAGGTTCTTCTGGGAGTCAACTGAAAGAAGCTCAGAGTATCAATAAATCACTTTCAGCCCTTGGGGATGTGATCAGTGCTTTATCTTCTGATGGTCAGCATATACCATATAGAAACCATAAACTAACGATGCTCATGAGTGACTCGCTTGGTGGAAATGCTAAGACTCTTATGTTCGTAAATGTATCTCCAGCTGAATCAAACTTGGAAGAAACCCATAATTCTCTGATGTATGTGCTTATTCTATTTACCATGTAAAAATTTTTAAGTGCATACCTAATTGTTTCATACTTGATTGTTGAGCATGTTCTTGCATTGTAGTATATAAGAATATTGTTTCTTGGATGATAATTGCTTTGATCACATTTAGTAGGATATATTCAGTACTCTGATAATGCTATTTTCATATTAAATTAGGTATGCTTCAAGAGTCAGGTCAATTGTCAATGACCCAAGCAAAAATGTTTCATCAAAGGAAGTTGCACGTTTGAAGAAGCTACTGGCTTATTGGAAGGAACAAGCAGGCAAGAGGAGTGATGATGAAGATTTAGAAGAAATACAGGATGAACGCCCTGCAAAGGAAGGGGTACATAGCCGCTGTTCCATGTAAATTACCGTCATTAATACGTGGTTCATTTTTCTGTATTGGTTAAATGTGGTTAGCCAGCAGCATGGGAAAGGTTCTCCAATATACAGTTTATTGACAGTTTCTTAATGTCATTAATTGGTATGAGAACCTTCTCAACACATCGCTGAGGGTTGAGATTTCACGTTGATTTCATAAAATCAATATCAAAAGCTGTAAAGTTTGAAGCAGTATATATTTGCTTAGCCCTGTATTTTAATAGATCTCAAATGAAAAATCCATACTTCTCTCGTTTGTATTTCTGTTTTTTTCTTAATTGTAAATAGTAAAATTTTGGGCTCCTCTTTCCCATTTCATTTGGTATTTGTTTAATGTTTTTATGACTACAAACATACATTAAGGTATATAATCACACGTACATGCAACTTCTTTTCCCTACTAAACATTTACATGTGACCTGAGAGAGAGATGAGATGAATAGAATGATTGTGTGAATGATCTTATAGGGAGATAAAGTTATGAGCTTTCATACAATTTCTCCTAAGAAACTATAATGGTTGGTTCTTTGTGTTCATATTAAGAGCTTTATTTCTTGAAAATTTAACAATATAATCAATTTTAATGGAAATTGTGTACTAAGATCATTCTATTCTCCATTGTAATACCCAAGGCTCATAAATTTAATGAGCTGTTTTGGGAATACAAGGGGGTTTAACACAGAAAACCGTTGTGGATGCCCTTCATGTGCTTTGCATAGTAAAGATTCTTCAGTTGCAACAAAAAAACCTAGTTGTCTAAATCTTAGAAAATAATGGAAATGTTTTTCTTTATATTGTATGAAGCTGGTGCAATACAATTCAAAATTACAAATTACTGAACCGTGTACTACGAGATGAGTTTCTGTAGGATATGTTTGGTTTGCAGTTGGAATAAAAATAGAAAGCCACTGTCCGTTTGGTTTAAATGAAAACTGGAATCAGCTGGAATGGATTCTCATTCCCAAGGGAGGAGGGAATGGCCATTCTTTCAAATGGGAAATGCCATTCCATTATGGTCTGTTTGGTTTCCATGAAAGTTGGTCTGGGAGAGGAAAAGGTGGGAAGGCATGGGATGAGAAACAGAAAATTTATTCTCATTGGGGTGTCCTGTGCTTGGTTAGTCAAATATGTGGGAAAATCAAGTTTTCAGTGTTTCAGGGCCTGCATTTGCTTCGACTCCAACAATCTAATGTTCTTTTAGAAACTCTTTCAGAAGGAAACACATCTACGACACCGCCGGAATCAATGGCTGTCAGAACAGGGGTGACCAGATATCGCTAGTGCCCTAAAATGACAACAAAAACAAAGAAAAAATGAACGGGTGTTATCCCAGACGAATCATTGTCGGAAACGACAATGAAAATGGCCGGAGATAACTTTCTAAAGGGGGGGGGGGGGTAAACACTGGACTGAGAGAGAAAAATATCAAATAAAAAATACGAAAAAGAGGGCTTAAACGAACCAATATCACAAGTAGAAATCTGGTCTTACCGTCAACGGTTATAGCCAAATAAGTGATTGGAGTTCTAATCGGGAGGACATGAAAGCTTGGATCGTGGAGGAAAGAGACGCTTATGACAAGTCACGATATATTCTCATTCATTTCCTTTCTCACCGGAGTCGCACGATTTCAGCGTGACCCTTTTCAAGTTTTGGGAGGTTGCGTCCCATGATTTCTCAGTCTGTTTCATAAAACAAACAAATGAAAACAAACATCTAATGGGAACATTTTAATTTTCTCATCCCAGCCGCAGCAACCAAATAGACCTTTAGGAATGAGATTGGAATTCTGATTCTGTTCAACCAAAATGGTTGGAAGCGGAATGGACCATTCCAATTTTGATTTCAGACTCCTATTCCTGCAAATCAAACAGACCCAAGATTCATGTACTAGTGTTTTGTTTACCAATATATCATTTATGTACATTATTTCAATTTCTTTATACTCATCCTATTCGTTATTCGTTACTCTTACAAGTTTAAAATCATGGCTTCCACCGAATTTGCAGGCACGTTTGGGCGTAGAATTTTGTTGCAACATGCCAACATTGCATGTACATATTTTACCAAAATATAAGGAAAGAAAACGTTAAAACGTTGGTTGTTCATATGTCCTTAACCAATAGAACGTGTGTTGTCTTTAAAGTTTGGTACTTTGGTAACCCAATATCATATCCAAAGTGGCTGAACTCTTAAACCATATTCACTTGGGCTGTGTGTTTGATTGAATTGCTGGTCGAAGCATCGTTACTCTTCAATTCGGTAGGTGACGGGATGGCTAGACCCTTGGGTAATTCTATTACGCACTGAACCAGGTTGGAAATCACATCTGCTTGACCGAACTTGAATTTATTCACACCCTCACAATACATTCAGCCCCGTAGTAGGAAAACCTCCCAACGAAAGACAGCATACAAGTACGTAAGATGTTCCTAAGCCTCGTTCGTTTTTTGGTAAATTATTTATCCACACTTACCCGGGTAAGTACATTTACCTATGTTCTTTTATTTCCCATGTAAATAAGACAATGACCATTTTATCCATAAGAATCCATTATTAAAAGTGGCATTTTTGTACCATTTAAGTGTTGGCAATTTTCCCCTAGGTGGGAAAGTTATTTACCCACTTAAGAGATAACCAGGAAAATAAACTTTCCCTTATTTTCACATAAATCTGAAAAAAGAACATGAGATTTTTGGTCAATGAAAACTCCCCCCCCCTCTCCTCTCAAAATCCAGAAAAAGAATACCCCCTTAATGTACTACTGCAATGTATTATGAGGTGAGTGTGAAGAGCAGGTCTGGCCTCGAATCAAACAGGAGAATACTTTCTGTTTATTAAAGAAAGAGGAAAGAAGGGACATAAGGGGTTTTCTCATCATGGATCTCATATGTACTTCCTTTCCTCCATTGTCACACATGTGTATATTAATTTTTTAAATTAAATTTTAAAAATATAATAAATCAAAATTAAAACCCTCATGGGTCTTAATTGTCTCTCATAAAATCCATATATACTCTTTAATAAGATCAATTTTAAATCTCTCTCTACCCCTATCCACTAGGGATGTTGATGCAAGTTGAGCGGGTTGGGTTGGGTTTTAGTTCAACCCAGGCTCAACCCTAAGAATTAGGCCTAAAGCCCAAGCCTTGCCCACACTAAAATTTGAGGCACTTTGGTTGGTAAATCGGCCCATACTAAAAATTGATATACATGCATGTGTATATGTATGCATGTATACATATATGTGTGGCAACCCAATCTATATCTATCTATACTACTTATAAAAGTGTGAATGAAGAGGTATTGGCTTCTGAATTTTTTTTTTTACTGAATTTAGTTCATCTCCATTGAAAGGGTAGAAAATGCAATTAAAAGAATACCATTAAGTACATTCAATTACCTCTCATTAAGTCTCACATTTAAGTTATTAAATAAATCACATTCTCTCTCATTGAATCCAACATTTATACTTTTGTTTATCATCATTAAATTCCACTAACAAATCCATACACAATAATTATTAATAGAATGGAATTTTATATTTTTAAAATAAACATAGGAATGGAATCATATTTTTCATCTAGGTGGTGGGCAAGTAGTTCAACCATTTGGGTTAAATGGATAATTTCGTGATGTCATAAATAAATAATACAAATTAGAAATATAAAAAATACTTTTGTTTATCATCATTAAATTCTATTAATACATACACAATAATTATTAATAGAATGAAATTTTATATTTTTAAAATAAACCTAGAAATGAAATCATATTTTCCATCTAGGTCGTGGGTAAGTACTTCAACCATTTGGTCAAATGGATAATTTCATGATATCATAAATAAAGAATACAAATTTAGAAATATAAGAAATACAAAAATATAGAAAAAATTTTGAAAAAAATAGACACATTTCTATTATTATATATTTGTCATATTAAAAAAATAACTATGATAAAATCGACATAATTTTATTAATGATGGACATCAAATAAATAACTTAAAACCGATGGGAAATTAAACCATCTTCCTATCTAGGGGGTGGGTTAGTGTTTCAACCTTTTTGGTCAAATAGGTTAACCCATGGTGTATAATTAAAAACAATTTTTTTTTAATATAAAATTGTACAAAAGAATATGAAACAATTTGGGGCACATCTATAATATTATATACTAATAATATAAACAAGAATAAGTATGATAAATAATAATTATTTTATCAATGATATAAATGAAATGTAAAATTTAAAACCACTTTGAGAATGAAACCATTTCCATATTTAGATGGTATGTAGATAAGTCAATGATCTAACATTCTAGGTCAATCTATGATGTCATAACTAGGTAACGAATATTAAATACATACATACAAATATATATAAACTCAAAGAAAAATATAAGCTTTATATAAATCATTTTGATACAACTCTATTGTTATATATTCACCAAATTAAACAAAAGTAAATGTGAAAATAATAATTACTTTTATCGATAATGAAAATGGAATACATGATTTAAAATCAACCGGAAAAGCAAAATGATTTTTCTATCCAAGTGATAGGTTAGTGGTTAAACTAAACATGTCAAATGGATGTCATTATTAAATAATGAGATACCTAAAATTTTAGAAAATTTAGAAAATTATCGATAATTTTGGGAACATTCTATAATATTATATTCATCATATAAAAAAGTGTGATTAATGAGAATTATTTTTATTAATGATAGAAATGGGATAAAAGTTAGGATAAAAAATAAAGAGAATTAATGTCTAACACATGACTCGATTAACCATGTCAAATGGTTCAATAATTTAATTAGCTAGGTCATCGTAGGCAAGTGGTTTGGTAGGGATGCAAACAGATCAGATTATATTTAAATTAGTGTATATTCAAATATGATATGATCCAAAGATTCGACTGGATCTCATAAATATTGATACGAATCCAAATATGATACGGATCTCATAATCCGTATCATAAATATTGATACGGATCTCATATCATATTGATACGAATATGATATGATCCTATTTAATTTTTTAAAAAATTAATAAATTATTAAAAGAAAAAGAAAAATATAACAGTTGAAATAAAAAACAAAAAAAATATAAGTATTTTTTCAACTATTTCCATCATATAAAATGTTTACAAAATGCAATATAAATATATGATTTGACCACAATATTAAAAACCAATGTTCAAACAATATATTGGAATTGCATTACCTCTTGGTAAATAAGTCATTTTTATTATCTCATAAATTAAATAATAAAAAAATTAAAATATAGAATTTTTTATAAATTTTATAGAAAAATTTTAACATGCATTAATATTATATATTCTTTATATTAAACAAAATATATTTGAAAAATATGAATTGTTGTTAGTATAAAGATAGAAATGGCTAAAATACAAAGAAAAAATGAATTAAAGTCTTAATCATAGTCCATTTTCCTAGTTAAATAGATTAATGGTTCAATAAGTAAAGTCATTTGATTGCTTACTATTATCATCATCATCATTTGATATTGCCACGTGCAAAAATAAATCTAGAAATAAGAATTACTTTTATTGATGATGAAAATGTAAAACATGATTTAAAATCAATTGAAAAAGAAAAAATGGTTTTTCCATCCAAGTGGTGGGTTACTGGTTAAACTATCCATGTCAAATGTATTAACACATGATGTTATTATTAAATAATAAAATACATAAAATTCTAAAAAATGTAGAAATTTGTAGATAATTTTGGATACATTTTATAATATTATATATTCATCATATAAAAAAGTGTGATTAATGAGAATTATTTTCATTAATTATAGAAATGGGATAAAAAATAAAAATAGCATTAATGTATAACGCATGACCCCACTAACCATGTAAAATGGTCCAATGATTTAATTACTTAGGCCATTGTAGGCAAGTGGTTTGGTAGGGATGCAATTAGATCGGATTGGATTTGAATCAAGATATATTTGAATTCGATTCGATCTGAAGATCTGATCGGATCTCATAAATATTGATCCAAATCTGAATCCGATCAATATATTGGATATCCGAATCTGATACAACTCGATTTAATTGAAAAAAATAATAAATTATTAAAAAGAAAAGAAAATATAATAGTTGAAATAAGTATTTTTCAACTATTTTCATCATATAAGAAGCTTACAAAGATGCAATATAAATAACATATATTTTATATATAAATGATATATATATTCGGAGTAAGGCCGAAATACCTGACAACATAGAGGCCAGCAGTACAAACGCCGCACTACCAAAGAAGCAGCAGCGGCGGTGGCGCAAGACTCGCCGTTCATCAGCAAGGAATGATCCATCAGCGAAGCCCAGCCATGCAGCAGTTCAAGGTCGAGAAAGAGAGGAGGTGAGCTTGGTGGCCATAGGAACAATGCCAATCTTTTGAGCTGGCCTTCCCCCTTGCCACCCGATCTCCTAGTGGCCCCGATGCCAAAAGATTTCAAGGTACCACCGCTAGACAAGTATGATGGGTCCTTTGATCCTAATAATCACGTAAATGCATTTCAGTCTCAGATGCATCTCGCCGTGGCCGATGATGCTTGTATGTGAGTGGCTTTCTCCACCACATTCAGAGGAGTAGTTCGAACTTGGTATAGAAACTTCGCATCGGGTTCCATCAGAAGCTGGGCGCAGTTCACGGACATGTTTATGGTCCACTTCATCACAAGTAAGAAGTGCCCGAAGTCACAGGAGAGCCTTCTGAACGTGGTGCAGAGGGAAGGAGAGTCAATTCGAAGCTACATCAAGCGCTTCAACGAGACATGCTTGTAGATACCAGACCTTGACCCAGCAGTACGTCTCACTGCAGTGCGAAAAGGAATCACTCACAAAGAGTTCAAGTGGCACGTCGTGGCCAACAAGCCGAAGAAGATCACCGAATTCCCCAAGTTGGGCAATCAGTTTATTAGTACAGAAGTAGAGATAAACTAGAAAACCGACAACCAGCCAGGAGAAAAAAGGAAGAGAGAGGAAGAAGGAACGAGTAACAAGAAAAGAAAAAAAAAGCAAGTCCCCCCAAGTGAAGAAGCAAGTTCCAAGCTCGAGAAGTAAGTACCCCTCACGAAGTTACAGGACGGGTCGGCGTTCCAAGACCCCACCAGTGGAGAGAACAAACTATACTCCCCTGAACGCAAAGCAAGGAGAGATCCTAATGGCCATCAAAGACTCCTTTATCGTCAGATGGCCACCCAGGCTACGGGGAGACCCAATGACCAAAAACCCAAACGTCTATTTCACTTTCATTGGGACCATGGTTACAACACAGAAAACTGTAGAAACCTCTGCGATGAGATCAAAGAACTAATTTGCCGTGGGTACTTGAAGAACATTTTGCATGAGGAAAAAGGACAGGGGAACCGATAGGGAGATTGGAAAAAAGACGCCCCAGAGAGTAGTAAACAGAACAAGAAGCCACCTCACCTGCTATCGGAAGAAAGACCGATCCGAGGGGTGATTAATATGATCATTGGAGGATCTATTGTAGTAGGGTGCACAGTAGCAGCCGAGAAAACGTCAGTCCAAGAACTGGAGCATGAAGCAGAGAATCCACCCAAGCAACCTCGGATCGAAGAACCAATCTACTTTACCGAGGACGATGCCCATGGGATTCAGTATCCTCATGGCGATGCCCTGGTTGTGAAGATGATCATCAATGAGTTTGAAGTAAAGCAGATCTTGGTGGACTCAGGTAGTTCGACCGATATCCTCTTCAAAGGAACCTTTGACAATTTGCAACTACAGTAGAGCGATCTAAAACTAGCAGATGCCCCACTAGTAGGGTTTAGCGGAGAGGAAGTCAGGCCTATAGGTCGTGTCACAGTACTAGTGGAGGCGGGCACATGGCCGAATATTGTCCGGTTCGAGCACACATTCTTGGTGGTCACAACTCCGTCCCCCTACAACACAATCATAGGTCGGCCTTTACACATGTTTTACGTGCGATAGTGTCAACTTACTATCTTAAGATGAAGTTCCCGATGGATTACGGAGTAGGGGTAGTACGAGTCGACCAGCTCGAGTCTCGGAAGTGTTATGAGGCTGCTCTCAAAGGAAAGGCAAAATTGGCAAAAGTCGTCGAATTAGAATGACTAGCAGACTACAATGAGGAGCGAGCTGCCCCAATGGAAGAGTTGGTCCACATACCGGTGTCCAAGACTGAACCGGCCAGGACTCTCAAGATCGGTACACTAGTAAGTGAACCACTTCGAACACAGCTAGTAAGTTTTTTACAAAACAATTTAGATGTTTTCGCCTGGTCCACATCAGAAATGCCCGGAGTTTACCCTAGCGTCATAACTCATAAACTTAATGTGGACCTCTTGTCAGGCCAGTCAAACAAAGAAAATGTAACCTCACCCCGGAGCGGTGGAGGGTAGTTGATGAGGAGGTCAGGAAGATCTTCTGTGCAAACTTCGTTTGGGAGGTCCATTACCCGAGCTGCGTCGCAAACCCTGTGCTTGTGAAGAAAGCCAATGGCAAGTGGCACATGTTTGTCGATTACACCGACCTGAACAGAGCCTGTCCAAAGGATTGCTTCCCCCTACCCAGAATTGACTGCCTGGTAGATGCGACCTCAAGGCACGAGTTGCTGAGTTTCATGGACGCCTACTCCGGCTATAATCAAGTTAGGATGGACATAACTGACCAAGAAAAAACTGCTTTTGTAATCGAACTTGGGGTATACTGTTATAAAGTTATGCCCTTTGGTTTGAAAAATGCTAGAGCAACTTTCCAGCAATTTATAAACAAAATTTTTGAACCTTTGATTGGCAATAAAGTGGAGTGTTATGTTGATGACATGGTCGTGATGACCCAATTCTCTAGATCTTTAATTAATGATTTAGATGCTGTTTTTCAAATTTTAAGGAAGTATAATATGAAGTTAAATCCAAATAAGTGTGTTTTCGGAGTCACGTCGGGCAAATTCCTGGGTGAATCGACGTGGCATTGAAGCAAACATGAACAAAATCAAGGCTATCTTAGAGATGCAACCATCCTAGAAAATCAAGGAGGTACAACGACTAACTGGGACAGGTATGCCTTAAAGCAGTTTATGAAGTACCGACGTAGCTGCCATAATCCCAACAGAGATTGAAGTACCAATGTTACAGCATGAAGCTTACGACGAAGAGATGAATGACGACGAGCTCAGAACCAACTTGGACCTCATCGAGGAGGTACGCGATCTGGCCTACATTTGAACTGCAGCTTACCAGCAGTGAGTAAATCGGTATTATAACGCCCGAGTCAGGAAGCGGCTATTTCGAGTAGGCGACCTGGTCCTTCGCAAGGTAATGGTACCTGAGCCCGGCATGGGTAAGCTCAGTCTGAATTGGGAATGTCCTTACCGGGTGAGACGGGTGTTTGGAGAAGGAACTTACAGGCTCGAGACCATGGAAGGAAAGCAGGTACCTCACGCTTGGAATATCAACAACTTAAGGAGATACTACCTATAAGTCTCAACGCAAGCAAAAAATGACTAAGTCCATAGATCACCGAGTTAATCCTATGGACAATGTATTGGAGAGAGGACCTTAAGTCACTCCTAGAAGCCTAAGGGCTATAGTGCCGAGTTGACAAAAGACCTCGGCACGATATAAGACCCAGTCACCTCTCCGGCATGGGCAGAGAAGTCTTAGTCGCCTCTTCGGCATATGCTGTTCAAGACCGGGGTTTTGGATGGATGCCCTCCAGTGAGTCGGGAAAGGCCACCCCTCGGTGTTACGGACCACGAAGTAGCATCTCTTCTAGGCCGGAACCTTGTTAGGGAGCTCGTGCAATAGCTTGTACCCGGGCCGAGGAGACATATTGTAAGTTCGTCTGTGTTCGGGTAGAATGCAGGCTGAGTTCTTCTTAATGGGAAGGATTGAAGAGAAGATGTCGAGGTCTAGAGGATGGTTGTAATCGTGGAAAAGGGAAATGGTACCTATGATATTACAGATGGAGTTCGGGTGTATCTGGTCTATGGCAATGTCAAAGAACTTAACGACTTCGACTATGAAAGGGTGGAGAGGAAGACGTAGACCGGCTACGAGCTGCTCCTCGAAGACCACAATCTCATCGTGACCATGATCCCAAGGAAAGTTGCTTAAGGGAATACTATATACAAAGTCATTGGGGAGTCTATACTGAGCTACTAAGGATAGGAGCCTATCCGCTGTCATTGTAGACAGACCAAAGTTGTTTGGCAGGCGACCTCGGTGTGAAGTGGAGGCCGATTTTCCAAAAGTTTCTCGCTCTCGCCGAGGTGAGTCTGCCTCAAGTGGATTGGAGTCCACATCTTGTGCCAAAGTGCCCACCTCGACTGGATGAGGCTCCGCGGTCTATGCTAAGGTTCCGACCTCGGCCTCAGCGGACTCACCACTCCCATTTAGAAGGCTATCTAAGTTAAGGCTAGACATATTAATGGAAAGGACAACGGAATCAAAAGCAAAGGAAGACAGACTCACCAAAAAAAGACCGAAGAAAGCGAGATGACCTCGGACCCAAGAATAGCTGACACCGAGCTGGGATACTTAAATGCAACCTCAAGGACTTTGGGTTCATAGTTTTGTGGCGAAGAAAATGGGCCCTTCGGCCCCTATTTATAACCTGTATATTTGGGAATCAACGGTCGAGATCTACATGATCCAACGGCTCCTAGGAAAACCGACTCACGCCTCCCGAGGTTGAAATTAGTTTAGCGTGCGTTTTGACGTCCGTAGAGACTATAATCGGCTTGACGTCCGCACGTACCTGATACGCGATCTGGGTCACTTCCTGGTTGAGCCAAAGGGTTGAATTGGTCTGACCAACGATCTGCCCGAGGAGTGGGGGGCAATTGATGAGGGGTAATGAACTTCTCGCGCAGGGTCACCTAGGCTTGTCATGAAGTTCCCGCGTAGGGTCAGGACCCCTGGCACAAGGAGTGGGGGCAATTGATGAGGGGTAATTTGGCACGAACTGGTAAGTAAGGGTCACGTGGACGCGATCTGCCCGTAGAATGACAACTCAACAAGGGGAGCCTAGTCAGTAGTTTTCAGAGTTTGGATGTTTGGCCACCTCGGCATAGAGTCACCTTGGCGCCTAAGCCAATTCAGGGCCTAGGAACCGAAGTGACATGTAATCGATTTCAGAAGCTTCCCAGCGGACTTCGAACATCACGAGATCACATCGCGTAACGGCAGGCTTTATCCTCTCCCCGCCCGGATCCCGGAACCGTTTCGCGAAACCCACGATGACTTACCTATATAAGGGCATCAACCCCTACAGGGTCCAGGTACGCGTGGTTACCTACATTCAAGCTCTCTAGCACTCAAACTTTAGCTCGCAACCACAACAAGAATACTGACTTAAGGATCGGAGCGACCTCTCTAGGTCATCCACCCCGGTCTCTCTGGTCACTGTTTTGTCGTTTGATCCAGCTCACCATGCGAATACGTCCAAGCAATCCTCCAACTAGGAGCTTCCAGGTCGTGCATCATCATTTGGCATTGTTTATTTTAAGGAGTTATCTCTTTTTTACAGTTAAAATGTCCTTATGAACACTGAGTTTTAAATAGCAAAAAGAGATAAATCCTTAAAATGAGAATTGCCAAATGTTGCCTAAACATGTTAGCGGAATAGTGGGGTTATTATTTTAAAATGACAAGTTTTAAAACCGACTCGGTGACCGAACCGGTCAGGAGTTTGGTTATCGGGTTGAATGGTCCGACTGTTCAAACCAAATGCTCAGCCTGTTCTGACAAAAAAAAATAAAAAGAAATGGTCAAAACCGTTCGAATAGTTCGAATGGTCCGAACGATTAACCACCCGGTTCAGCGGTTTACTGACCAAAATCAACGATTTTAAAGGGAAATCCAGCTTTTGGGAAAAATGGAATCAATCACCTGACCATTTCCCAGTTTTTCCAGTCCGTCTGTCCAATCCGGTCTGGTTTTAAAAACCATGGAGAACACCGTCAAGGCTGAAAAACCAATGTATCGCATGATATATGTCGATACATGGTGGTATTTTGAGCCATTGAAAAAAGTCTCAAAATGTGTTCTACATGGTTGCTAATTGCGTTATAATCACTACTGCTAGTTGTGAACTTGCGAAAGGAGGGTTCCTAAATTGTAATTCGTAATTGCTATTATACAAACAAGATTATAACATAAATTGTTCCCACATTCTTATCCACAAAGCACCACCAGTGTGTATCGGACCATCTTCTAATAAATAAAAAGAGAGGTATTTCCAATGTGCAGCTGTAATATCTAGTGGGTAGAGTTGTGGGAAGTGAGAACAGTTCATGGTTAAAATAACTACAAGCTGCACAAACCTGACATTTTATCAATGGTAAATTTCTCAAATATCCATACAATTAGTTTTGATCAAAATATTTACTTTTCAAATTATCTCTTCGTATGATTCATTAGTCCAAACCCTTTCAATCTATTTTCTAATTGATTCGTTTTTCAAATTTTCCCATTAATATATTTTTTATGTAGGAATAAGTCTCAACAGTAATTATGGATATTTTGAATATTTTTGGGCTATAAGAGGTTTTAGCAAGGGTAAAAAAAATTCTGAAAAGGTTTCAGCAATTTACGCCTTTATCAAATAATTAGATGTTGAGATTATTGGAGAGAGATGGACGTTTGGGTTTGTCGGTAATCGGTAAAGAAACTCGACCGGCAGCTGTGAGCTTCAACGTTCAATCCAGGCCAAGATATTACTAGATATGTCTTTTATTTCAGAAATAGACACGTCTTCATCACGTGATTGTTATAATTCCGTGGCTCAGAGGTAGACACGTATCGTCATTGCAGACTACCAATATGGATAAGATCGTTTGGTTATGTTTCAGGAGTTTCATTCATGGTCATAACGGGATTGTGATTTATGAGTTGTTACTTGCTAAACATTTTCTAATTCTTCATTGGTTATTCAAATCAGTAATTTTAGTTTTCGTCTTTCCGGCTTCCCCGTTTGATTGCAATCCATATAGTGAACGTTCTGGATCAACGAGTATGCTCATTGTTACTTTGTCTGGTCTATTCAAAGGGTTTGGTATTTTATTTTGAGTTAATTTGCAACTAACCAGATTGACAGATTGTGGTTGTGGTTGTGGTTTTGGAGTTTACATCTCCGCCCCACAGCACATCCCCGCTGTGTATTGGGAACATCTTCCAATTATAGATATATCGATTCTCGTGTTATCATTGGGAGATGTTTTCAATACACGGCGGAGATGTGCTCTGAGACGTTGTGGGGTGGAGATGTGAACCCGTGATTTTGTCATCTCAACCTTTTTTAAGGAGTAATTTCTCAATCCAGTTACACTTCTATTGTTTTTGTTTTTTTTTTCTTTGGATTGATATAACTGGTAGTTTGGAAGGTAAATTATCAAGGTAAATTACCAAAAACTAATAAATTGTTATTCACTAACTCAATATGACTTTTTAAAGTATTTTGGGTAAATGTTATATTCATGTTAATTAGCTACATTTTATAGAAATTGAAAACTCTTTAACTAATTTCTATAAAATTGAGAATTATTCTTAACAATTATCAAAAAGTATAAAATTTTAGTTATTGCTATTATTATAGTAAATAACCAAATGAAGATGGGGAAATAAAATATTATAATGTTGAAAAATGAATTTATTAATTAATTTATATTAGAAAATAAAAGATAAATTAGTGTAATCTTGTTAGTTAACTACCTAATAAAAATAAATATTTAATAACAATCTAAAATAATTTTCAATAAATCTCCATAATTATACAAATGTAATAAAATTTTCATAAAACTATATTTTCGTAAAATAACATTTTGGAAATTAAAAGATATAAATTTTTTGAAAATTTATTTGAAATGTATTAAATAATTATTGAAAATTATTGGAATATTTTGGAAATTTTAGGAAAATTTGTTACATTTAATAAATTTTGGAAAGTTATTGAAAAATTATGTAATTTTCATTATGAATTATTAAAAATTATTAAAGTTAAATGAGTATGGGAAAGGGAGAATTGTAATTTGAACCAGTAATTACATAAATTATTAAGATAAATTAGTATAATATTGTAAAAATGAAATTATTGATTAGTTTATATTAGAAAATATAAGATAAATTAGTGTAATTCTGTAAGTAAACCATTTAAAATAAAATAGATTATTTAATAATAATTTAGAAATAAATTTGAATAGATTTTCAAAGTTACACAAATGTAATAAATTTTCCAAAATTTTCATAAAATTACATTTGTGAAAATTGAAGACAATTTAGTGTATTTTTAGAAATTTACCATGTGGCTAATGCTCAGTATATCCTTTTGAACATTTTTGTCATCAAATTGAATATTGTGTTGATGGGGAGTGGGTGTCTTGCCTTGAACCCACCCAGCACTAGGGATGGGGTGGGGAAAATTCATTGATTCCCCATCCTTGATTAGGAGTGGGTGCATTGCCCTAAACTTGCCCAACACCGAGGACGAGGTAGGGGAAATTCAAGGATTCCCCGTCCCTAACGGGGAATGGGTGCCTTGCATTGAAGCTGCCTGACACTAGAGACGGGTGGGGAAAATTTGAGAATTCCTCATCCTTGATGAGGACTGGGTGCCTTGCCCTGAACTCACCCGACATTGAGGACGAGGTGGGGAAATTCAAGATTCCCTATCCCTAACGGAGAGTGGGTGCCTTGATTTGAACCCGCCTGACAGTGGGGAAGGGGCGGGGATGGGGTAGACTGTCTTGATTATGGGATAGGAATAGGGATTGGGTGCCCTGCCCCAAACCCACCCCGTTTTCATTCCTATATAATTGTTAATTATAAGTCAAATTAATAAAAATGTTAGCTTTGTAATTATTATTTATTATCATTTTTATTATTTATTTATTTATTTAAAGTCAATCAAAATTTCAATTAAAAATAATGAAAATAATAACAGTTATTAAAATTACTACAAATGATTAATAAAATTAAATTTCTTAAAAAATATTTGTTCATATTCAATTAACAATAATTATTTTCTATAAATCAACATTAAATGAACAAATACAATCATTAACATTTTAAATATTAAACAATATATTTGAATATTTTTAGTTAATTAACAACAAAATTTGATTATTAATATACCAATTCATTAATAGTAAATAAAATAATTATGGATTAGTAGACTGCAGTTCATCTCAGAAATCTAAAATTTCAGTCTCCGCCTACTCTACTAGTAGTCCCCCTATAAACCACATCCTGACCATGGATTTAGCATCGATCCACAGCCAGGATTAATCCCACCTGTACGGTGGAGCTCAGATTTCTGGGGTGGACTGAACAATAAAAATCCTATAAAATACGTTTGATTAATCATATTTTTCAGGTTATTTTATGAGTAACTCTAATTTTAAGGGTAGACAAACCTAAAACCTACCCTGACCTATTTAAAAAAAAAAAAAACTAAAAGAAAAGATTAACACATGATAGATCGATATTTGAACGTTGAGTAAAATTGGCCTCAAGGGTCTGGAAATAATGAGAGAATGAGATTTGCCAATTACACTTCTGTTAGAGAGTGATGTTGTTTAAAATTATAGTTGGAAAGTGGGTCGCAAGGTGGATATTATTAGATAACACATCTGGATTTGTCCAATTAATATCACTAGTTCACTACACTTTGGATATTTCAGATTTGTTTACCCAGTAGATGGGAAACATCCAACTTGTCATTCTTGGAAAAATGTTTTCAATGTATGGCTTTTAAACTATATTTGGTTTGAAGGAAAAAGTAGGAAAAGGAAGAGAAAGATAAAAAAATATTTACAAATCTTGTATAGATTTTCTACCTTTTCCTTTCTTTCTCTATCTTTTCCTTCAAACCAAAGATAGCCTGTGGGGTATGTACGAATTACCTCTCACAACTTGTCCTTAAAAACGGGGAAAAGAGAAATATAAGAACTTGCCCCTAAGTGCTTAATTTCATTATGCCATTTTTTTGGGGTATTTCATTTCATTGTGAAAAAAATTGGACACAAGTTGAGGTGAAGTCGCAAAAAAAAGTTGAGGTGAAGTCCGCCAGATACAGATTTTAGGGTTCGTTTGGTTTTCAGCCAAATTTAAAATCAGAATGGCCTACTCATATCCTGGAATCAAAATTAGTTGGAATGAAATTAAATTTCTAAGGGAGGGGGAGGGAATGACCATTCCACCCGATCAAACAGTTGCCAGACCTCAATTCCTGCAAACCGAACAGACCCTTCGTGCAGTACGTGCTTTGCTTTTGGATTTCAATATTGTAAGGGTTTGTTAGCCGAGCATGCTTTATGATTGCAAGATCAAGATGAATTAATCCTTCTGCTGTCTCCCCAAAATTTGAGGATTTGAAAGTTTAAAGTTTAGGATGTATTTTACATTGTTTTTAAAATCGGACAGGACTAAACAGTTATACTGGAAAATAGGGAACTAGTCACGGAACTAGATTAATCCTTTTTGGCCAAAAACTGTTGATTTAGTCATTGAACCACTGACTCGGGAGGTTGAACTGTCGCCCATCGACCCTGACAATGTTTTTTGATCGTTTTTATTTTTATTATTTTTTTTGTCAAAATGCATCATCCGTTCGAACCAAACTGTTAGACTGTTCAACCCGGGAACCAGTCCCAAGAAATGGTTCCATGTCCGATCCGATTTTAAAAACCTCGACACTTTCAATCTTCAACTTTGAATTGGGAGAATAGATTGGATTTGGTTAGATTGGTAGTTCCTAGCTATTTAGGTCTTGTGGGGAATAGACTCATTAGGGTCCTAACCTTTGGCAAATTCACACACAAAGTGGCCAAAGTGGCCGCACTCGGTGCAAGTCTGGCGAGATTAGGTTGGGTTGACGTCAACCCTAAGTTTATTGGGTTGGTTTGGATTGGCCTGATTTGTTTACTTTTTTTTGTCAAATGTTGTTATTTCTTAGATTCAAGTGTTGAAATCAATTCAACATTATTATGTAAAAAAAAGGACATTGTTAGAAAAATTTTGCCTTTAAAATTAAAATTATTGACATACATATGTACAACCAAGAGAGAATTTACATCCCTTCTCACATGTTCTTAAATTGCCAGCTTGAGAATTTTATTATTTTAATAACATAGAATATTAAAATAAAATAATATTAACATTTTATTTATTTTAATAATTTTACTTTATTATTAATATATTATTTTATTATTAAAATGATATTATTTTCATAATATTGTATTATTATTGTATTACTAAATAATATTAAAACAATTAAATATTAATATTAATTTTTATGTTATGTTATCAATATTTAATTATTATGTAAACTTTATTAAAATTTTATTATTAATAATGTTAACTATCAATAATATAAATATCCATTATGATAATCAACTATAGAGACAAAATGGTAAAATAACCATTTATAAAATTCAAAATTTAGAATAACATTCTCTAATATCATATAGGACAAATAACACCAATTTTCAAGGAATGACGTCTGTGTGGATGAATGTAGTTTCCCCAAAACCTATATTATTGAACTAGGGATTTTTAGAATACTCCAATTATATTATACAAGCTTTTGCCTTTTGATGCCTTCAACCATTTAATTTAGTTTGAAAATTGCATTAATATTTATAAATTATTCAACAATATTAATTAAAGACCATAAATATCAAAATTTGTGTTGCTAGTTGCGACCATGCTAGTAATACATTAATATATTTGGTTTTGGTCTTTTTAAGTTTTTGTTTTCAATTTCTCTCTCATCTCTTGTGTTTTTTTTTTTTTTTTTTTTTTTTTCTTTTAAAAATATAAATCCATAAGATCCCAAAAAAGCTAAGAGAGAGAGAGTAAACCTGTCACCTGTAGACTGTAGACCCAAAGACCCACGGTGCCCACTTTCTGCGAGGATAATTGGACTTTGACGTGCAAGCTCACCTGGCAGCCAAGATAGTTTGAAGCGCGGTGTTGGTCTTTTAGACTGCATTTGCATTTGGATTGCTGGTAAGCGTTGGTCGTAAGATGAATACTAGCCATACAAGGTTCTCTTAAGGATTTGAAAAATCGGTTGTTGTACTATTTAATATTTAGATGAAGGGTTCCTGGTGAAATTATTGTGATTGGTTCCTGCATCACTTTCAGGATTATTGTGGTCGTTTTTCTGAATACAAATGCTTTCCGAGTAGTAACTGCATGGTTCTTATCCAACTCAGGTGAAGTCTTACGAAAGAATTGGATTATTGGAATAGGGTTAAGAATTTTAATGACCGGGTTCTACTATTTGGGTCCGAAAGTTTAGCAACAGCAGAGTGGAATTTACTCCAAAATTCTTAATTCCCTGAGAACGAGCACAGCAACGTTAGGGTTTTCTATAGGCAGCTTGAAGCTTCCGCTGGACTGGGTTCTCCAATATTGCTTCATGGGTATACTGGATTGGGATGCATCTAATCAACCACAGGAAGTAGAAGCTGTTTCACCTATGACTATAGGACTCTATGAGTTGTAATTGTAGGATTGATCAATGGTGATGCTCGTTGTGATGGTGGCATGACAAGGTCGTCACGGGCGTGTGGGAGCTGGGAGGCGTCTCCACTCATCAGGGAAATGGGAGGTGGGGTCCCAGGTGGGTGTACTCATACTATAAGGGTGCAGCTCCAACCGATGGTAGGAGGATGGATTGGGATTCTGTCATCACTGTTGTTTTGTTTGTTATCAAGATTGATGGAAAAAAGATTTTGTCATCGCGCAGTAGAAAGTAGAAAGGAGAATCAATCAATCAAGCTTTCCGTACCATATGTTGATGTGTTATCCAAAGTCATCCAGATGTTCATATTTTCTAGGTTCATTGGTCACTCTTTCATGTCTCATTCACGAGAGACTAATAAATGGAGGAAAAGATAAAACAAAAAGTGGGTAGCAAAAATTATCTAGTAATAATTTTTCAAACGACATTTGCAGCCTCAGAAAAATGGTCGACGCAACAAAAGATCGCGTAAATAGGAAAAATATCATCTTTCGTTTCTCTTGGTTAAGGGAATTCTAAATTTCTTTTCTTGAAAAATGAGAAAGACACCCACCAAGGTGAGACTTAGATACTGAACATGAGATAAACGGCCATGAATGTTCCTTAACGATCGACGTGTTATAGCTAATGACCACGATTCGTGTTTTATTTCTTATATTTTTCCTTGGGACAGTCGGAACTCGAAGTCGCATTTAGTGTCTCAAAACAGTGTCTCCATTCTCTGTCGTTTGGAGGACATTACAGAGGAACTTGAAGGTTCATTGAGGGTTGAACTAGTTACTTGCTTAACACTTGTTCTTGAAGAACTGAATCATTTGGAGCTTGAATGGGCGGACTTACTATAGAGCCTTGATGAACGTAACAATCCTACATCATATCTGAAACTGTGAGTTTCACCATTTCTTAGTTTCTTCTCTTAATTGTCAGTAGAGTTTATTGCATTTCTTTCAAGCTGAATTTTGGTCCTTCTGGAAATCATTTCTTTGGTTACGGTTTATCTCGTACTGTTGAATTTTCACTAAATTTTACTAAAAAATGTGTTTCTCTTTTGTGGGTTGTTTAAGCTTGTGGTAGAATTTGACATTTTCTTGATTGTATAATGTTAGAATATCGTCTCAGTAGAGTGTTATGCCATAATTTTAGTAGGATTTTTTTCTTCAGTAGATTTTACTAGAACACAGAATTTTCTTTTGTCATTGTTCAAGTTGTGATAAATTTGAACACGGATAGGATCTTAGAATAGCACTTCAACAAAATAGTTTGATGTGGTTTTGTAGAATAATGAATCTCAGAGTTTTTTTTTCCTACTAAAAAAGATTTTATTTATTTTTATTATTTAAGCTGTGGTAGAATTTGATTTTCTTGGTGGGATCTTGGGAGAACATTCCAGTCTTCATGCAATCTCAGTAGGCTAATGATTTTTCAGTAGGATTCTGATAGGTCCTGATATTATTGGACTTATCTTTGCCATCTGTTCACTATGACAGAATATGATTTGGGTAGGAGTAATGAAAATTTGGTAAACTAACCTTGGAGCATAGTTTCATCTTAGTAGTCTTAAATTATGATTATTCCTAAATTTTGTTCATGTGACTTTGTACAACCTTTGCCATTTCAACTTGATTTCTTTGATATTTTGTGGTTTCTGGTTTAATTATCAGATAATTCACTGTTTTTTAATGGTTCTGTAGATTGATTTTATGGTTTCCAGTGGACATTTATTATATTTCTATCCTTAAAATAAAGACTGAAAAATATGTTGTCACACTCCAAGTTTAAGAAGGATACTTGTTTTTCATTCATTTTCTTTTGTATATTCAGATATTTGCTCATCTCTGTGGCAATTTTTGTTTCATCTTATGACTCCAGTGAGAAATTTCATCACTCCTTTTTCCAGTTGTCATTGCTGGTGTGAAGATCTTAAGATGAATATTAACTTGTCTATGGTAGAGTTCTTTGAGATCACAATTTATTGATCTAGTTTTCTCCAGTTGCATTTGATGAACTTCTTAGTTTTTTTTTTTTTTTAAATTTTCTCCACTTGGATTCCATCAGATTCTTTTCCCACCTGCAATGCAATTTCATAATTCAATCATTAGATGATTAATTGACAGAATGCTAGTGAAATTTTCTCTTTACTCTCTAATTCAGAGAAACTTTTTGTTGGCAGGGGCTTCTATTCTTAACAGTTTAAAGTGGAAACTGCAGCAAGCTCTTATTTCCTTCCCTTCTAATTATCCTCCTCCACATCAAGGGTCAGTCAGTTAGTAATAGAAATCAAGGACAGTAAGTTGAAATCTTTGAAGCAATGGATTATGTAGGACAATGTAGTCAGAGTGCACATGTTAAATTCCAGAGTTCAGATCACATACAAGAGGGTGAATTGATGACATTGTCTGGTAGAGAACCTACTGATAAGTGGATGGCATTTGAAAGAGACTATAAACCAGAGAACAATGGGTGTGGGCAGGGAGACACTGATCTCTTGGAGTCAAATAAAGCAGTTGAACAAAATTCAAATCGTAATCAGATTTTATCTGAAGCAAGCATGGCTGAAAGGGTTGCAGAGTGGGGCCTTGTAGTTAAGTCAGAGATGGGAATAGGTAATTCTAAAGCCATTGGTGTCAGGTCATCAGGAGACCGAAGCAAAAATTCATCAGATAGAACCACCGAATCTACAAGAACATCTGAAGAGGGTTCTGAATCTGGCTTTCCTAGGGTCTCTCAAGAGCTGAAGGATGCATTGGCTACACTACAACAGACTTTTGTTGTATCAGATGCAACAAAGCCAGACTGCCCTATAATGTATGCCAGTGCTGGTTTTTTCACCATGACTGGTTATTCTTCAAAGGAGGTTATTGGACGAAACTGGTAAGGGGTGTTTTTCATCAATTGCTATTGTTCTGAAACTAGGCTAGAACCTTTGTTTTACTTTGTGAAACCTAAGGGGGTCATGTGAGAGATCGTAAGACAGTTCCAGATGGCACATTGGCACATGACTCAAGCATGGGTCATGAACCATTTATGTTCTTGCCTAGGAGATCTTGAAAATAAATGGTCAATTCAATTGATCATGGTCATTTTTCTGGATCCTTGGGCATATATCCATACCTTCTAAATGGAACAGAATGATTCTAAAATCCAAGTCATTAGACCAATTTAAGTATCTGGAGTAGGGATCTCATATGTAGGAACAACAAGAAAAATCTACCTCATTTCAGCCCACTTCCAGTGCAGTTTTCTCCATTTTTGACTACGGAAGGATGCCATCAAGAATGCTTATTAATGCTTCTAAATAAGTTAATATATTCTACATGTACACACTGCTCTTATACTAAAGAAGCAAGTTCCTCTTTTGAGGATGCTGTTTTCAAT
Organism: Nelumbo nucifera; assembly: GCF_000365185.1. Next base: position 2,388,833 of record NW_010729137.1, on the reverse strand, counting down.
TCTTTTATTTAACAGAATGTAACTCCCTTCCTTTTTTCCTCTTCTTGCAGCCGCTTTCTTCAGGGACCTGAAACAGATCAAAATGAAGTTGCAAAAATACGAAAAACAGTCAAAACTGGGGAAAGCTACTGTGGAAGACTCTTGAATTACAAGAAGGATGGCACACCTTTCTGGAATCTATTAACAATTACACCCATAAAAGATGACACTGGGAAAGTTATCAAATATATAGGGTGAGATGTTATGACTGCATTTCAATTATATTGTTGTGTCTGTTTTGCTTTCAGAGATTCTCCATTAATCAGATGGTTAACTATGTAGCATTAAGGATGATGGATCCCATGTCCACCATATAACATTAAGGATCGCAGTGCTACACTTGAAGAAACTTTCCAAGGAATGGAGTTAGGTTCTAAATTTTATTTCTATACAACAATAATTAATGTTTGATGATAAGCAGGGGGGTTGATATGAACCTGGTAATGTGGATCTTGGATTGCGACTAGTTTCTTGGGTTTTGGAAACCAAAACGTGATAGTTTCAACCTTTTATGGTCTAATATACAAAAGTTTATAACCTTTTATGGTGTAATATCCAACACCATCCTTCTTTGGGGCTGAATTGGAACTTGGGCTTCATTAGGAATCTTAGAGAGTCAGAAATACCCTTGGTGTCCAATTTGTTGAGCCTCTTACTCCTGATGTTTTCTTTTTTTTTTTTCTCCTTGTAAATCCTTTTTTAAGTCCCTTGTGGCCGCTTTTTCTTCCCCTTCCTTTCCTGTAAAAGAAATCTGATGCTTCCCTATCCCTCCAAAAGTTGGTGCTTTTTGCTGGGAAGTTTTCCATGGTTCCCAGAATTTGACACAACTCCGTTACAAACCTCATACCTGATGTAAGGGAGGAAAGATGGCAGCAGTGCATTGATATCTTTCCAAAGAGAAGCCTGGGAAGCCCTAGCCAGTGTTCCTGAGTCCCATCCATTTACCGAGAGCTCATGAATACTCTTCATAATTTTTACCATAGCTTTTCCTTTTCCATAGGAAGCCTCCAAAGCCATTTTCCCAATAAAGCCAAATTTCTTCTCTCAATATTCCCAATTCCCAATCCTGAATCCTCATAAAGTTTTATCTTCAAAAAAAAAAAAAATCCTTCTAAAGTTTTGCTCTTGCTGACTTGTTCCCAAATAAATCTGTGATCTTTTCTCCCCTCACTTGGCTCCCACAAAAAATGTTTCATCATTTTCTCCAATTTCCTGATCACACTTCTTGGGGCCCTATGGACCAACAGATAATAAACAAGAAGATTAGCAAGGGTCGCTTTGAGTAGAGTAATCCTTCCACCTAAAGAAATGCAATTCTTCTTCCAGCTGGTAATTTTCTTAGCAAAACTCTCCACCACTGGGTTCCAGAAGCTGACACACCTAGGGTTATGACCTAGAGGGAGAGCAAAATATTTAATCGGCCACTTTGTCATCTCACACCCCCTCACAGCTGCTAACTCCTCCAACTCCCTCTTGGTCAGATTGACTCTTTACTCATACAATGCAACTCTTGTTGAAATTGACCTTAAGAATTGATGCATTCAAGGAGTTGAATTATTGATTTCAGATTTCTAGTCCAATTCATGTCATCCCCTTCACAAAAAAAGAATTGTATCATCCATGAATTGTAAATGAGTAATTGGAACATTCTCCTTACCTATTCTCCAACCTCTCACCAGATTTCTTGAGTCAGACCTAGATCTACTTAATGCTTCAGAAAAAATTGTGAAGAAAAAGATCAGTTACCTTCTCTTTATGCTCTTTCAAGCTTCAAGAATTAGCTTGTTTCCTCTTTTTACTATCATTTTGATTCGGATTTAGGGTTGAATTGGGATTTGGGATTTAGAAGGGGGGTTAGGGGAGGTGATTTGAATGGGCTATCTGTACTTATCAACATCCTTTTTGGGGTTTTCATGGATCCGTTGAGCCAAGATCATAGAATGTGGTCTCTCTCCCCTGCTAGTTCCTTTTCTTGCGCTTCATTTTTCAAATCCTTATTTGAATTCCCTCTCTCCTTGTTGGTCTGTGCTTCCCAGTTAAGGAGATTTGGTGCCATCCTATCCCTTTGAGAGTTGGGGCCTTCTGTTGGGAAGCTTTTTTGGGGAAAATTAATACCTGTGGCATGCTTCAAAGAAGGAGACCAGAGACCAAATATGTGCCTCTCTCCTAATTGGTGTATGCTATGTAAAACCAACAGTGAGTCTTGCCACCACTTATTATTATTATTTTTTGATCAGCATAGAGAAATTTTATTATAAGATCAAAAAAGTTAATACAAAGAGGAAGGACTGCCACCCAAAAAAGCTACCCTCAATATTACATAGCAGTCCAAGACAAATGCTGTCTCATAACTCCTTGCTTAGCAAGGGAATCAGCTAACCCATTTGTAGTCCTTCGCACCCATTTAAATTCAGCAATTATGTCCTTATCAATACTTTCCACCTCCCTAAAAGCATGTCTTAGAGTCCATGGAGTTTGACTGCTCCCATTATCCCATGAAACAATTAATTATGAATCTCCTTCCACCTCCACCGGTCTTTACTCCAGTTGTTTTACTAACTGAAGACCTTGTAGCAAAGTTAACAATTCAGCTTTCAATGGGTTCACCACTCCAATGGGACCTGAATAAAGAGCCAATATTATCCTTTAAGAATTCCTGATCAAACTACCTATTCCAGCCATGCCCAGATTTCCAAAAGAGCTCCTGTCAAAATTCAGCCTCTTTGATGCCTTCTGGAGTTTTCCAATACAACCTCATATTTTCTTTTTCTCTAGAGGATTGTGCCAATTCCGACCAGGCTCTAAAGATATCCATAACTGAGAACACTTGAAAGCTTTCCAAGGTTTTTACCAGTCAGCCACCTTTATTTTGATGTTGTCCAATAACTCCTCCAAGGATCTATTCTTTCCATTGAAGATTCTTCCATTTCTTTCTTCCTTATCACCCAAACTACTGATGCCTTTGTAACTTTTCACAAGATCCTCCCTCTTTTCTTTGGTTGCCTCAAAAAGTTAGGTTGAAAATACCAACCACTTCTTTTTATTTTTTTTTTTTTTGGGGGGGGGGGGGGCACCTGCAACCAAAGAGGGAATAAAAAAAACTCCTAAATGCAATTCACAAAAGGACAAGAAATTAGTAAATGGGAAAGAATTTCATCACCAATCCTGCATAAAAAGCACGTCTGAGGAGAAAGGAAAGAATTAGGCCTTCTTCTCTGCAGCAAATCACAAGTATTAATCTTTCCAAGGAAAACTTCTCAACAGAAGGCTTGAACTTTAGGCGGAATAGGCTTACACCAAATCTCTTTCACCGGGAATTCTACCCCAACAGAAATGGACAAGGTTAGATTTCTAAAAACAAGGAGAGCAACTGAAAAGACCATCAGGAGAGGCTGACCAACATCTAGAGTTCACAAGATTTTCATCCAAAAACACAGTCTCTAAGAGTTTAATCTCTTGTCCTTTTGCATCATGCATTTGGTATTGGTTTTCTTCCTTTTTTGGGTGCAAATCTCCCAGATGATTTGCAAGGATTAATTTGCCTCTTATCCTTTCAGCTTGCCAAAAATGAGGGGTAAGATGTTGTGGAGATGCACTAGGGTTGTCATTTGTTGGATGTTATGGGAGGAAAGGAATTTTAGAATATTTGCTAAGATATCATAGACATTATCATGATCAAGGTGGCTCATTGGGTGAGGACAGTGGATCTTTTTTCTTCATATTCAGTTGATGACATCATGCTCAATTGGGAAGAAGTGGCTGAAACCTGCACTTGTTAATCCATCTAATACAACTGATTAGACCCCTCTGGAGAGAGGTTTCATCAAATTAAACTTTGATGGGAGTTGCTTGGGCAATCCAGGTACCTCTAGAATTGGAGGAGTCTTAAGGGATGAGGGTGGTAAAGTGGTGTCTCTTTATTTAGGACTAGCTGCAAATGGAGATTCTCTTCAGGCTGAGGTATTGGCAGAAGTGGAAGGAATCTAAAAAAACAATTTCTCTAAATATTAAGAAGTTGATAATTGAGGGGGATTCAAAGCTGGTGGTTAATTGGCTGCAAAAAAGAACTGATTCATTGGATATTGAATAATGAGAAGAAAAAGATTTAATGGTTAACTAAGAATATGGAAGTGAGAGTTTAGTGGGTCAAAAGATGTGCAATTTCATTTGTATATACTCTTGCTTGGCACAGGTAGAACTCATCTATTTTGGGCACAATTGTAATTGATTTCTTGTAATCTTTTGCTTCTGGGAAGAGATAAGAGAGGTTATCTCTTCCTTTTTCATCTGATGTAGTCCTTTTAATTACCAATGGAATTTCCAGTTATTGATAAGAAAAAGTTTTCCATAGTTGCATTAATACTTGTGATGTGCTTTAGAAGAAAAGATTAAACTGGTCCTTGTCCCCCAATTTGTCTGTCTTATGTAAGTTGAATGGTGAGACTGCTTTTCATCTCTTAATCTCCTGTCCTTTTGCTTGCTGTATTTGGGAATGTTTTTTTTCCTCTTTTTGGTTGCAGGTGTAACCCTCTTGCCTGTTTAGAGTGGTTGGTTTAACTCTTCTGTTTTGAGAAGCACAAAAAGGAGGAGCAAAATTCTTTGAAGATGCACAAGGGAAGCGATGATTTGGGCAGTGTGAACTGTGAAGAAAGAAAATCAAGAATTTTTGGGGATAAGCAGAGGAGTAAGGAAGCAGTGATTGATCTCATAACTCTAAGAGTTGCACATTGGGTAAAGACCTTGAAACTCTTTTCAGACTTCAAGGTGGAGGATTTCTTCAGGAGTTGGGGGGTGTAGAGAACACTAATGTGGACCCCACTAAGGAGGTCCCCACTGTTCGTATGTCAGCAATAAGTTATATTAGGATTAGTTCTTTATGATAAGATTAGGACTAGTCTTTTATAAGATTAGGATTAATCTTTTTTCAGCTTTATCTTACCTTATCTTATCTTATCTTGCCATGTAAGCAATTCAGTCCTTTTACAAGTATGATACTATGGTATATAAATTTAAGAGGGGGGCGGCTGTTTAAACACATCAACCCAACTCTCTTTTTCAAAATCTCTCTCTCTCTCTCTCTCTCTCTTTTCTCCCTCTTCTTTTCTTATTTTTTTTCTTCTCCTTTAAGTGTCTGTTCAATCTTGAGCGACTACTTGGTATTAGAGCATTCGATCTAGGGTTTCTCATGTGGAACTAATTCAGCCGGCCACATGAGAATTATTTAGGGCTGAGTTTTTTCATTTGACTGATTCTTGGAGATTACAAGAAGTCTTCAGCAATTGTCCAAGGATTGGAAAGTGCTCCTTGTAATCAGGAAGACTTAGAGAAGAATTAAGTGATCAAGGTTAGGTCTTTGGTCAAGATTGGAGSTGCCAATCAGATTTTTTGGTTCTCTCATCAAGATTGAAGTTGGCGATCAAGAAGATTTTTCTCCGATATCTGTTCTGTTTTAGAAGTTTCTCGGGTTGATCA
>NW_010729137.1:2353277-2373663 GCF_000365185.1 Nelumbo nucifera | reverse complement strand
GGGTGTCCCATCACTAATCAGGGGTATCCCAGTAATTTCTTGTACTTTGTACTTCACTTATATATAAATAAAGGCATGGTCGACTGCAAGTACAGTTCGACATTCCAGCATCTCTTCTTCTTCTCCTCTTTTCTGCTACTTCGACTACAGTGGTTCAGCTTTCACAGAGGGTGGAGAACCCCTTGAAGATAAAGCTATGTTTCAACGATTAGTTGGAAAACTTCTCTATCTTTGTCTCACTTGACCCGACATCAGTTATGCAGTCAGTGTGGTTAGTCAGTATATGCACTCTCCTAGGACTACTCACCTCCTTGCAGTTGAGAGGATACTAGCATATATGAAGAGGTGCCCAGGCAGAGGCATTTTATTCAAGAATAATGATCACATGAAGATAGAAGTTTTCACAGATGCTGATTGGGCTGGGTGTGTTGATGATCGAAGTTCTACTCTGGATATTGTGCTTTTGTAGGAGGTAACCTTGTCTCTTGGAGGAGTAAGAAACAAAATGTTGTTTCTCATTCCAGTGCTGAAGCTGAATATAGGTCCATGACAAATGGTGTACTTGAGATCCTATGGTTGAGATCATTATTTGAGGAGTTAGGTATTGTTTATGAGAAACCCTTGATGTTGTACTGTGATAATCAAGCTGCCATCAATATAGCCCATAATCCGGTACAACACGACAGGACTAAGCATATTGAAGTGGATCGACATTTTATTAGAGAAAGGGTTACATCTCAAGAAGTATGTCTTCCATACATCACCTCCGACATGCAGCTGGTAGACCTTCTCACCAAGGCGGTTTCAAGGAAGAAGTTAGAAGCAGATCTATACAAGTTGGGAATGACAAACATCTACTCCCAACTTGAGGGGGAGTGTAGAGAACACTAATGTGGACCCCACTGTTTGTATGTCAGCAATAAGTTATGATTAGGATTAGTTCTTTATGATAAGATTAGGATTAGTCTTTTATAAGATTAGGATAAGATTAGGATTAGTCTTTTTTCAGCTTTATCTTATCTTATCTTGTTATCATATCTTATCTTGCCATGTAAGAAATTCAGTCCTTTTACAAGTATGATACTATGTATATAAATTTAAGAGGGGGGCGGCTGTTTAAACACATCAACCCAACTCTCTTTTATCAAAATCTCTCTCTCTCTTTCTCTCTTTTCTCCCTCTTCTTTTCTTATTTTTTTCCTTCTCCTTTAAGTGTCTGTTCAATCTTGAGTGACTACTGGGGGCAATTGCTGACTCTTCCTCTAGGAATCAAAGAACCCTAGAGATTTGATCACCACTAGTCAGAGGCTGGATGAAATTGAACTTTGGTGGTAGTAGTGTGGGCAATGAGGATGGTATTATATGTGCCTTGTTCTCAGGCCCAATTGAGCAATGTGATTCATAAGAGCAGAATTTTTTGTTACAATTTTTGGGGTTGGGAAAGCTAAAGATATGGGGATTAGCAATTTGATCATTGAAGGGGATTTGAAGATAGTAGTGGATGGTTGAAGAAATGTGAGGGGGTGATTGGATGCAAAATGAATTCAGACACTTCAAATGGCTGTCAAAAGACATGAACTTTCAAATAAGGTGGATTGGAAGATCAGATAACAGTTTGGCAGATGGTTTAGCTAAGCAAGGGGTTCAAAGACAACAAATTGTACTGGGCACAATTGTAGTATAATGTTGGGGGGCTTGCTATATAATGGGTTTGCTAGTTTTTCACAACTTCATTTTGATGAATAATGAGTGATCTTTTACAATTTCTTGTACTCCTTTTCTCTTAATGTTTTAATGAATGAATGATTTCTTTGTTGCCGATAAAAAAAAGATAAATAAATCTAGGAAGATTACTAGTTAGTAGAACTAGTATGTTTATACGTAATTGTGCACTACTAACAAAGTTCACCATTTAAATGGATACATTGCTAGATACTGATAATACTGTAAATCTGTACATTGCAGATTCTTTCTAACATTTGAATACCATGCACTTTATTGGTTATTAATTGTCAAATATGTAGAACTAATTTTGATGAAGTCAATCTTATCAGGATATTCCTTGATATGTAAGTAGTTATTCTGTTCTTAAATGGATTGCAAGGCTGGATGCTATATTGTGATGTAGAAAATCACTGTATTTGTTGTAAGAAAATAATGCAATAATTTTGTGCAAATAATGTTTTTTCCCCCATCTATGGGAAAATATGAGACAACCTTTACCTCTATTAATGTAATAGATGTTGCATTGCCCACAGTTTTTGTTAATAGAACCATGGCTGTCTGATGATGTTTTAGGATGAGTCATAAAAAAAAGAAGTGTTGAGAATGTAAGGGCATTTATGTCCTTTCATCCTTTTTGTATTTGGGCGCCTATTCAAGGCCCCATTTGTAATTTTCTTCTTCTTCTTCTTCTTCTTCTTCTTCTTGAGTCTTGACTACTCTCGACTACTTTAACTAGAAGGCTTACTTTAACCAGCTGGAATAGAAAATTGGGATGGTGGGCTCTAAGATGTGTAAGTACCTACTACAAAAGGCAGCAAAAGGCAAATTATTTGTGTCCTGATTTCTCAAGGACAAATTTGCCCATCTTGATTTACTAGTAGAATTATTTATTATCCCTCAATATTTTTGTCCTTCAGGGAAATTGGATATTAGTATAGTGGTTGATCCCCAAAAATCTGCTAAGTTGTACTCTCAAAATAAATATCCCATTAGATGATATTATTTATAATATATTCCCATCTTCCTTCTCTTCAAATTCTGAACTACATTATTTCTCTTTACCTTTTGTGGTGGATAATCATGTTTACTTTATAAATTTTCAAATAATAACAATAGATTACGATGCCCTAAGTAGCTAAATTATGCATGATTAGCTCTTCTGTTAAGGATGATTTTACGACCCATCAAAATGTGTGACATTTAACACACATTAAATACATTTTATACACATTTTACATTTGTTTTAGAGTAGTATACGAAGATATTATTTTTTTCTAACATAAGTTTCTTTCTTATTTAAGTTCCAGCAGATCTGGACTCTGCACTTATGGAAGAGAATGATATCTGCTCTTCATTTTTAAAGCATAGGGTATGCCATTCGATCAATTTTCAAGATTTAGGAGGGTAGTCTGAACTGAAATTGTGGTGACCCTTTTGAAGTTAAACCTAGTTTTATGGTTAGAAATGTAAATAAAAAAGACAATAGAGGATAAGAGACATAGTTCTTCAAAATGTTCCCTTGAGCCTTCATTTACAAGTTGTAACGCTTGAAGGCTGAGTGGTAGTTTGTTTCTATTCTCCACAGACAGATATCTGCAGGGACTAGAAGAAACTTGAGAGCACGATTGAAGTTAAAGGAACACTCAGAATTCGTGAGGTTTATAATGGAAACTTGTAGTCTTTTTCTATGGCTACACATGCATTTCTTAGATTGTAAAGGTTCTGATACATAAGAGCTTTTGTTGGAACCTATTTATTTGTATGCTTTTGATATTATAGTTATTTGCCTGGTCCAAGTTGACTCATTTTTAAGGTTCCTTGGATTTGCCCCTTTAAGGAATGGTCTAGTGGTGTTGAATGATTTCCAAGTTTTTGAACTTCCTCTGATCTGTCTTATGTTCAATTTGAAAAGAGTCTGATGGGTTCTTGAGTTTGGTATTGTCATGATCGATGACCTGGTTGGTTCAACTTTTTACTGGTATTAGATTCTTTATCAAGAAATGACAGTTTATTTCTTGAGTTTTGATGTCATGCTTGCTTGGTTGGTCTACATGTAGATGGTGGATACTAACGAGCTACATTGGTTATCTCTTCAAGCTAAGAAACATCTTAGTTATGCTTATCAGTGTTCATGTTTCTGAACCTCCTGTGATCCTTCAACCTCTTAATCTGAAAGCATGATTTACTTCATCGTCCATTTGTTTGAACTATGATTGAGTTCTAATTTTTATTGGTGACGTGGATAATTACAGTATTTGGTCATCAGTAAACTGCCTTGTTGAACTTATAGTATTGATACCATATGGTTTCTAGGATGGTGTCTTTCTTAGTTTGATTTCCTGCTGATAGTTAATTATGTTTTTAAGTACTTCATCTAGATACTAGAGATAGTATGGTACATTGAGGGTGCTAATTGTATTATCTTTTTGCAGGATGCAGGTTGAAGTTAGTAAATACACTGAGGGTCTGAGTGACAAAGCAATGCGGCCAAATGGCTTACCAAAGTCACTAATCCGCTATGATGGTAAGTGTGCATATTCAACATGCTTCTTAATATATATTTGTATCTTATTTGCAATTTAATATGTTGATTCTTTATGTTCAACTAGCTCGCCAGAAGGAGCAGGCCTTGGGTTCCATCACAGAGGTTGTCCAAACTGTGAAGCATCCACGAGCTCATATTCAATCTGCAGATGATGAAATCCCTGCAAAGACTGAAGAGCAAGACAAGTTTAACCTTGATTATTTTCTGCCAAAATCTGCAGAACTGTCAAACTTTAGTACCCCTGGCAGAGAAACTCCTCAAATGGATGATATGTCCAGAAGAAGTTCTGGTCATGATCTCAGCAATAAATCTAGAAAATCTGGGCGAATTTCCTTGATGGGGTGAGTTTCTTGTTGGAGTTTCCTTTTGATGTTTGTCTTTTTGGCTTCCAGACAATATTGTTTTTTGAGGCTGCATCTCGCGCCTCTTGGGAAAACTAAATGCTGTATCAGTTGTAAATCCATTTTAATTTTTTTAATGGAATGCTTTATTATTCATAAAAAAAACTGTACCCCCCATGGATTAAGAGTTTATGACTTAAAATGCCAATCATTTAAGTTGATGCCTTTGTTTTTTATTTTAATTTTTGTTTCTTTTTACTTCTCAATTTATGTTGTTCATCTAGTGTGTTTTAGATGATTCTATAGAAATTGTTGATCATTATTTACAGGTTCAGAGGCAGGTCACAAAGTTCTGCAGAAAAACCTCAGCCCAGTATTGAGCCAGAGGTTTTGATGACCAAAGATGTAAAACACTCTGACAGCTGGGACCGTGTTGAAAGAGAAAGGGATATACGCCAAGGAATTGATTTAGCAACGACATTGGAACGCATTGAAAAAAATTTTGTGATAACAGATCCTAGACTTCCTGATAATCCAATTGTAAGACTGACTTCAAACAACATTTGGGTAGCTTTTTCATGTCTACACTGTACTCTAAGGCTGTGTTAGGTTTGAAAGAAAAGGTAGGGAGACCTGGTACATTTTTCCTTGCCTTTCCCTACCTTTTCTTTCAAACCAAACACAGCCTAATTTACTACTTGAAAATCATGCCATTTGTTCCTACTTTCAATCATAAAGTTCTCCTATGTTACCTGGATATGGCTGGATACTATATTGAATATGGAATTTTACACTAAAAAAAATTAAAGTGTCTGACATGATACAGCACCCTTATACAGATAACTAGGTATCATAAGAGTTCTTTGATTGCTTGTTTTACATAAAAAATTCAATTCTCACTTAATTTCTTCAAGGGTTGTTTTCCATTTGTTCTCAGGTGAGATAATAGCCTTGATATTGCATTATCAAAATGCATACACGTGTAAAAGTTGCTGAAGTTATAGAGAAAGTCTTATGCATAGATAACAACTTCTTCCAATAAAAAATTCATCATTTCACTTCATAAATCACAACTGTCATAGGCTGAGTGAGGATATTGCAGAGGACTCCTTACCTAGAAGTGATGTGAAATAAAGATTACTGTACATAGGAATTTTTTTATATTAATTTTCATGCCTATATATATATATATATATTAAATTAGTGATTTAGTTTCCATTACTTATAAAAGTGGGTACACAAATAAGTACGTGGACCCAGATGCAAACTTGCACACATAAAAATGCTTCAACTACACTATTTTCCTTTGTTGTTATTAACTCCCTATGTACTTCAGGTGCTGATGCTGGTCTGTCCATAAATAATTTATGTATATTATTACTTACCATTTACTGATAAAAAACCATGAGAGGTTCTACATATTCATGATTTGACCCCAATATTTTTACACACAGATATTTGCGTCTGATAGCTTTCTTGAATTGACGGAGTATACTCGAGAGGAAATTTTAGGAAGAAACTGCCGGTATGGTGTTATATTCTTTATTCCTTTCAATAAATGTCTATATAGAAAGGTAGATGCTGGTTGAGTGTGGGAAGGGCAAACAAAGTCTTTTAATTACAAATTTCTTACGGGATATTCATTTATTTTTGCATATCACTCTCTTTCACAAACACAAACACACACACACACACACACACACACATATATATATATATATATATATTTAATGACATATTGAATTATTGTTACAGAGATATACGAAGAGGCATACACATTTGTGATACAGAAACCTATATATACATATACTTATATACATGTTTATTGTGTATATTATTCTGAACTATTATATAAGATGGCAATTGCATGTATACCAACACATACATGTTTAATTACAAAGTTCTTAAGAAGTACTTGATCATTTTTGCATTTCTTCTCTCCCATATATAGATATACATAATACACATATTTGCGTGTGGGGTATTGAGTTATTGATATACAACTACATATTGAATTAAGGATATTTCATTATGTACTTTAATGGCTATGGTCTTTTGGGACTGAAAAACACCTAAAAAATCAGTCTGATTATCTCCAATCTGATCTGGCATCATGGTATCCTTTCGGAATTGTAATAAACTGTTTGCATTTTGTGCCTTGTTTCTATTTTTGCTTTTATATATGTTGCTCCTGTCATATAATATTTTGCTACTGAGCTTCATTGGGTTGTATAGATTTCTTCAAGGACCTGAAACTGATCAAGGAACTGTGTCAAAAATAAGAGATGCTATCAGAGAGCAGAGAGAAATCACAGTGCAGTTAATAAACTACACCAAGAGTGGTAAGTTGACAATTTCAAGGAGCTTTCAGTCTATAAAATATATAAACAGATTATATATCATGTCATTGTGGATTTGTGTCCGATTTTCTAAATGAATTAAAATAAAAATGTTTCCATGCATAATTTTTGGATATGTGAGAATATGCTTGATTGCCTTGAGAGTAAATTGGTTCATTAGTTTGAGAATACTAGTTTTTACATTCAATCTTTGACGTGGTTGACTTTATGAAATCTGGATTTGCAGGGAAGAAATTTTGGAACTTATTCCATTTGCAACCTATGCGTGACCAGAAGGTATCCTCAATTTCTCTCTCTCTCTCTCTCTCTCTCTCTCTACCATCCATGCCTTATCCCAACTATATGGGGTTGGCTACATGAATCCTGTTTCACCAAGCTGTTCTATTTAAAGCCATATCCACTGTTAAATTATTAGTGCTTAAATCACTTCTTACTACTTCTACCCATGTCCTTTTTGGTCTACCCCTAGCTCTTCTAGCCTCTTCCACTTCTTACTACTTGTAATATATATATATATATATATATATATATATATATATATATATATATATATAGATAGATAGATAGAGTCTCAGTTTACTGTTTCTGCAATCCTTATTGGAAATTATCTGAATGGTCCATTACTTTGTTAGGGTGAACTTCAATACTTCATTGGCGTGCAACTAGATGGAAGTGATCATGTGGAACCCCTTCGAAACCGTCTGTCAGAGAAGACAGAGCTGCAAAGTGCTAAGTTGGTATGCCCTTTCACCTTGATGATTTATTTAGTATATTCAATTTTATTTCTTGGGGGGTACCCTTCACTTTTTGGCATATTGGAGTGGGTTTTCAGGCCTCAGTCCATAGATTGAGGGTTAATGCGATACCTGATCAGTCCATAGATCTAGCCCAAGGCTTCCATATCGTGCAGTCCATACCTTGCTCAGTTCAAATGGTTGACTGTAATCATGTGGTAATAGAGATCTCATATGCATCTGAAATATTTGATCTATATTTTAATCACTTTTACGATGAAAATATTGTTTTCCTTGCCATTTAAATAGCTGAAAAATTTTCAGTCTGAAAAAAATTATTTCTATTTTATTGAGAAACAGATGGAGCATTTAATAAACTTTCTTTTTTTAACTTTTTATTATAAAAAATAGGCACCCTCTAAAATATGCAGTCAAGTATCACAATTTTGATCTTTGATCCAGATTTGAGCAGCTTGCTAATTTCCAATACTAGCTTGGGAAGCTATACATAAGAGGTTATTTGCTCCATCTGATTGGCCCAATATTTTGGAATCCACTAATAGACTCCTTGATCTTTATACTGATCAAGTGATCCAGAACAAGTGGATGAAAGTCATTCTGGGGCTGGTCTAACTCTTCTTGGCCTGCATGACCTAGATGTGAAATTTGAACTTGTTTGAAATAATTTAGGATATTCTCTTGTCTGTTTTTTCTTCTTCATCCTTGAACTATTTTGCACAAAAACCATTGGAATTTAACCTGGATGATGTGGTTTGCATATGTTGATAACTTGAGTATTTGCTTATGTTTTACAGGTCAAAGCTACTGCAGAAAATGTTGATGAAGCTGTCCGAGAGCTTCCTGATGCCAACTTGGTAAGGTACACCTTTCTAGAACCATGATGCATTTGGTCAAAGAAATCAAAGATGTCATATGTCACTGCTTGGAATAGTTCATAATAATTTTGAGTTTACAGGCTCCCTTTCTAGTGTTTGGTGATCCTATCGAAGAAGCCTTTTAGAAATTAATTTGTATAACTAATAAGACAAAAGGTGATACTGAATTGCCCATAGCGAATTACAATATGAATAAACACATAAGGCCTCTCTGATATATAATTACTCTTCATAAAATTAGAATTACCAAAATCAGAACTCTATGTGTTTGGATGAGACACAGATTTTCCAAGAATTAGAATAAGAATACCAAATATGTCATAAACTCCATCTGTTTCTAGTTTGTTCTCTATTTTGCAGGAGAGGAAGAACAATAAATGGTTCTTGGTGTTAGATAACCATTCTAACTTGTCCATTCCAGAAATTTTAGGTGAAAGTTTTGAATATGTTTGAGTGTTTGTCCATCTTTGTGCCAGTCATTGGAAAATAGGTTGGATGGTTTTTAGTTGTTACTGCACAGTAGGTCAGAACTTGATGAATGAATTTGATGCTCATTAGTTGTAGGGTTCAAGGTTTGAGATAGAGTGAAGGTTGCCAGAAACAAAGAAGAGTGACACATTGAGATTCCAAGAAGAAAAGCTGGGCAAAAGGAATAGAATTTGAAGCTAAGGGGGAGGGGAAGACGTCTGATGAAGGTTCAGTCTCTAGATTGCATCTGGTGCCTATAATGAAGGTAATGAAAGTGTGGAAGATGTTGAAGGTCTTCATCTCTGGATCTGGTGGCCTGTGTTTCAATTCCAAAGACTTGGAAGTTGGAACTGGAGAAAACATGTGTTGTGTTCTCCCTTAAACATTGGTGGCTTGTATTTTTAGGCTAGTACCTAACTCCTCAAATTCAAATGGAATTTACAAATCCACTGTAAGGTGTCTGTGCCAAAATTTTGAACTTGGAATTGGGGCAAGTTCTTCCAAATCCACCTCAATTCCGTGAACCAAAGCCAGCCATAGTGACTTTCTTCTATTCTTTCTTGCTTCTGTCATAGTGATGAAAACTTGGCAGTGGGCTTTTTTATACTTTAAATGTAACTTATCTTTAGATTCATGGCTTCATAATGTGCTGTAAATTTTCAGAACTTTATGTATGACAGAGATAGGTAGGGTCATGCACATCTTCTGGCTTCCACACAGATGGCTGTGGTAATATTTATTTCTAATGGTTTTTGAAATGCTCCGGATAATATTTCCAGTGGATTCATAGCATTCTTCTTGGCTTTGCATTTTACCTCTACTATTACTCATTTTTGTACATTTTCTTATTTCCTTAGTATAAGCAATTATTTTATTTTCTGTATTCACCACCTGGTTACTTTTTCATCTTCTATTCCCTATATTGAAATGTAGCTTATGCTATTTTTGAAATCTTTTAGAGACCAGAAGATTTGTGGGCAATCCATTCTCAACCTGTCTTCCCAAGGCCTCACAAAAAGCATAGTCCTTCTTGGTTAGCAATTCAAAAGGTACTTATTTATGAAGTAATTGCTCATGATTTTACCTGTTGATCCATTTTTGGATCCTTTTTCAAATATGTATTATCTATGTTAATATTTGTAGGACTTTATTCATGCAGAAGTGTCATGCTCATTTCTTTAAGGTTTCTCTTAAACTAATCCTGGTCTTTAGAATATGTGAAGTCTGAACAACTAATTTCATATTAAGTCAACCTTACTGATTTATAAGTGCATGGCGGGTAATAAATGTAAAACCTTCTCCTGCTCAATGATTGAGTGGATGCAGGGTAGGTTTATCTTTCAGTAAATTGTTGATTTCTACAAAAATATTATATCCAAATTGAGTCTTGCATGCTGGAAACAAGGATTTCATCTGCTAATAAAAGAAAACAAGCGCTTCAACCGTGTAATTTTTGGTGGAGACTGAACTTGAATTCGGTTAGAGGTGGAATAAGACTAATATTTCACCTTTTGGGGAGACAATTATGATCTTTTTTGATAAGATGGACACAATTATGATTCCCATGCTCATTTTAAGATGCTAGAAATATACTCCACTTATTCAACTATCTATTTTTCATTTGTTTGAACTGTTGAATTAAACTAACTGGACAATGGACAATATGTTTGATATTAAATAAAAATTTATTGAAAAAAGTAAATAAAGAATAAAAGAGAAAGATAGCAATGTGGCTCGAGTGACAAAAAAAATCCACAAGACAAGAATAGAGAAATAAAAATGTCCCACCCCCAAACCAAAATATGATGTTCTCCACTAAACTCATCAATAGAAATCCACACAGAAGAAGAGCACAAGAAGAAAATTTCTCAGACCCAACCACTCCCAACTGCAACACAAACAGCAACCAAACTAGCACTGATCTCTTCCACCTGAATTCCCACCCACAATATCTGCTTGAAAGCCCCAATTTTTTCTTAGGCTCCACTATGTCCTAGTGAAATAACTCTTCCTTATCTATTAACATGATAACATCCTTAACCCTAAATCAACTTTCATTGGATGGCTTTGTTGATACTTCCACCTCATGAGATTTTCTTCTCTTCTATTTCCATTTCTCTGAAAACTAGGGCTGTCAATGGGACAGGTCTGGTTGGTACAGGGTGATCCCATTCGGAAGCAATTATTAACCAGAACAAAATCGTAGACCCAGAACCATCCTGGTTAATAGTCAGTTGGTTCTGGATCTGAATCGGATTGGGACAGGCAGGAACTGGAATGATCCAATTGTTAATTGGGACAAAATCATAGAACCAGAACCGACAAAATTGGTTCAGTTCGGTTTGGGCAATTGGGCAGAACCAACCCATTGACAGCCCTATTGAAAACAGAGTTGGCAAACTGTTCAGCCCAAGAGAAGTCCACCTAAACCTCTTTATCTGAAACCACAGCCATCTCCACTGAACCTTTCTCTGCCACCGCTGATCTTCGCTGGCCTCACAGGTCTTTTCCAAGTCCCTGTCGTCCTCCTTTGCAATTGGGTTAGCCCTGTAGACCCTTCCATCCTCTTTTTCATGATCCAAGCTCATGTCTGGTATAAATTCAACCTTTTCCATTGTTTTTTTTTTGAAGCCATTATCAATATATTTTTTTTCTATTGTGTTTACCTCTCTGCACTCTGCAGCACTGAGAGCCCTCATCAGCCTCTTTAGTGATACCCTCAACTTTTCCTTGTTCTACCTGAAGTCCACTGTTTTGACTCCAAACGATAGTTGACAATTGCCTCTGCTAATGCTAGTGAAGCAGATGCTCAATTCCTGGGGGAAGATATTAGTGCAGAGGCACTGAAAAAGGAGACTTTAGTTGGCTGAGCAGGGGTGCAAGTCATGTTGGGTTGTAAGCAGCCCTAATCCAACTTGATGACTTTGTGTTGGGATCAGGTTGGGATTTGGACTGGTCTCAGGTAGCCAAATTTTTTTTCCTTTTGCTTTTAGAGAAAATGTTAACACTACTTAAACGTGGGATGGTGGGATTGGCCAATTAAGTTTAGCTATATAGGGTGACAAGGTTATGGTGCTTTAGGAGTACTATACTTATGTTGTACTAAAAAAATCTTTACTTTTAAAATTAAATTATTACATACAGGCATATGTACATACAGACATACACATTAATATGATATTTATAGAAAATATGAAGACATGTGGGATTTGGGTTGGGTTGAGTTGCCAAAGGCTTCAACCCTAAACTTTGTATTTCCCTAAGAGACTCTGACCATACCTGTCATTGAGGGAAACTCGCTTGAGCTCTTCCTGTTAAATAGCTTGAAGCTTTCTTTTAAAGTCTCTTTTTCACTGACAATAGGTTCAATGGAGAAGGGTACATACTATAAAAAGCCAAAAGTGGCTAAACCCCAAAATATTGATACAGGTTTCCTTAGTTTTGGTGGTGGAACCCTTGCTCTATTTCTGTCTCTACCTACCTACTTACCTACTTATATCTATCTTTCTATCTATTATATCTACTTCACACATGGGATTTGATTTTTTTTTTTTAATTTTTTGGGTATCTATTAGAGATGAACTAATGGAATAAAAGTTTGTTTGAAGTTATTTTCAAGTGTGTGGTTTTCTTTTTTTCCCCCTCTCTTTTTTTCTCTAAAGTATAACATTTTTTCTCTTCTCTATTTCAGGTTAGAAATTTCTTTTAAATGATGGGTAATTTTTTTTTTCCTTAAAAGCTCTCTTCAAATAAAAGAAATTTGAGTATGAGTTGCAAAATGGGTGAGTGAGGCGCACTAATGGGATTTTTTTTTTATAATTTTATATTTTTTATTAACCAAGCATTTTTTATCTGATAATTCTTCATTTTTGTTTCATTTCATTCCATTTAATTTATCTTTTGTTAACCTTCTTATATATATTTTTTTTGTGTAAAACAAAAAGAGCCCATAAGGCTATTGGTTCTAAGACATAGTTCCTTGATCCTTCTATTAATGAAATTTGATGCCATTTGGATGTATAAAATTCATGCTGGAGATGGTTGAGCATCTGCTGACCTGCATGTCCTATCTTTAGAATTTCATACTTTTCTTTGTTTTCGGAATTTCTTTTTTGATTTCATCTTTACTATTATTCTTTATGAGCACTCAAATCATGGATATCCTCACTTAGCTAGGGCTTATTACCCTGTGGTTTCTAAGACTGGACAGTATATATGCAACTTAGTTTTTAGACAAGTTTGGGTGGAGTCCTCGGTATCTTGCTTCTGTTTCATGATTCCATGAAACTCTTAGTTTGGGTTTTCTGATCTGTCTTGGCATTTTTTTTAAACTTCATACACAGTGTATTGTGGATTCTCATGTTTAGTACTTTGTATATCTATAGTTAAATTATTTAATTTATGCTTTGTGACGTTCTGCAATCTTCTGGAATTTTGTTCAAGTGATATTTGTTTATCATTTGAAGTTTTAAAGTTTTGTTGGTTATGTACTTTTTGGCATATTATATATGCATTCACTAATGCTATTATATTTTTAATCTCCTTTTGTCTTGGTAGATTATTTCACATGGTGAACAGATTGGGCTGAAGCATTTCAAGCCCATAAGGCCCCTGGGTTGTGGTGATACTGGCAGGTAATGCAATTTCCTATGTTAGTATAGACATGACTCTGATTCCTTGTAACTTATCTCGACTTCCTAGTGGTATTATCCAACAATTGAATGAATTGGTTCTTTAATTCCCTTATTTTCTTCAGGGGAGTGATTAGGGTATATCCTATTTTTTTTTTTTTTTTTTATAAAATAGGATATCCCTAGTGAAAAAACAAAGAAGCCACTGTTGATTACCAAAGAAATCAAAACAATGGTGTGTTTTTATCTTTTAATGTATGTGTTGTTTGAACAATGATTAATGGTGTGCACCCTTAATCATTGCTTCTGCAATTTACTTTTTATCTAAGCCTTTTTAATGATAGAAAAAGAAATTTTCTCTGCAAATAGTTTTCCAGCTAGAAACTTGCTTAGGATTGTTGATTGTTGTTAGCTGATGATTGATTAAACTAATGAGGGATTAAATGCAAAGGTTCATGGACAAATAGCTTATAAACAAGAGATTTTAAAATAAGTAGGAGCATAATATATGATCTGTTTTGGGGAGCACACAAAGAAAGGGCAGAATTCTCTGAAGATGTACAAGGTGGTGGTGGTCTGGACAGCTTGGGAAGAAAGAGATTTTAGAATATTTGGGAGATGGAGAGAAGAAAGGAGACACTAATTGAGTCTATAACATTAAGGTTTGCACTTGTGAAGACTCTGAAACTCTTCTCAGAATTTACAGTTGAGGAGTTTTTCAGGAATTGGGGGGCAATAGCTGATTCTTCCTCCATTTGTATCCTTTTCTCTATTTAATGAATTATTCTGTTATTGATAAAAAAAAGCTGAATCTTCTTCTATGAAACAAAAAGTCCTTGTGGTTTGGTCATCCCAAGTGGTGGGTGGACGAAATTAAATTTTGATGGCAGCAGCCTGGTTAATCCTGGACCTTAAAGAATTTGGNGAGGAGTGATAAGGGATGAGGGTGGAGATATTGTGCTTTGTTTTCGGGTCCAATTGAAGAAGGTGATTCAATAAGGACCGTACTTTTGGAAGCAGTTTTCTGGGTGCAAAAAGCTAAGGAAGTGCGAATTGTAAAGCTGATCATTGAAGGGGTTTCGGAGATAGTAGTGGGGTGGCTGAGTAAAAGTAAGGGGTGGTGTGGCAATTTTAGAAATGGAATTAGATGATTTAAGTGGTTCTCAAAAGATATGAACATTCAAATAAGACGGGTAAGAAGATCAACTAATTATCTTTTTTTTTTTGATAAATAGAAGATTGACTAGTTGTCTGGCAGATGGTTTGTTTAGACAAGGTGTTCACAATCAACAAATGTATTGGGCTCAATTGTAATAGGGTGGCGGGGTGTGTTTGTAATTTTTTATTTTTTTAGTGGCATTCACAACCTCTTGTTGTATCCCTTTTCTCTTTAATCATTTAATGAAATCTTTTGTGTTTCTGATAAAAAAATGATATGTTAATTTAATATAATAGGAGTGCAAATCAAGTTATGCTTAGGGTGGAATGGCTGGAGGGAGACAAAAATGGTTTGTGGGTGACAGCAATGAAAAGAAAAAGAATCAAGTGGCTGAAAAAAGACATGGAAGTTAAAGTAAATTGGGTTACGAGATGTGCAAACTCCTTTGCTGATGGGTTAGCAAAACAAGGGGTAAATAGGGGTACTATGTTTTGGGATCAACTGTAATTTTTCTGCTCTGTTTTTTCTTGTTTGGGGGAGATGAGAGTGGTTATCTCCTCCCTTTGTATCCTTATTTCTAATTAATTAAGTCTTTTGTTATTGATAAAAAAAAGTTACACTTAGGACTGGAAACCAAGAGATAACTTAAGGTGACTTTTTCTGGTACCTTGGCTTGGTAATTCATAACAAGGGAGAGATTGAGAATGACCCCCCCATGAAATTAGAGCAGGATGGACAAGTGGAGGGTTGCATTCAGAATCTTATGTAATAGGCAGATACCAATTAGATTAAAAGGAGAATTCTATAAAACAGTTGTAAGGCCAGCTATGTTGTATGGAGCAGAGTGTTGGGCAGTCAAGAAATAACGTGTCCAAAAAATGAGTGTGGCACAGAAATGCATATGCTGAGATGGATGGGTGGAAAAACTAGAAAGGATAGGGTTAGAAATGAAGTCATTTGGAGGATAAGGCCTTTTATCCTTTTTGAGATAGAATAAGGAGAAAAGGTGGGTGATTATTATTTGGTAAAATACAATTCCTTATCCATTTAGGTGGCTAAAAAGTGTTTTTGTGGATAAGTTTTAAGGGGTTGAGATCTCATTTTTCTCCGCCTATCGGAACTCCTTATCCATCCTTGTGTTTCAAAGATGCAAGGGCATGCGTGGCTTCAAAATTTAATAAAATCTGAAATATTTATAATGCCCTCTAAAGACAATGCAAAATAATTTTTTTTATGACCATCAAACCCTTGTAAATGATTTTAAACCACTTGAACCACCCTTATAACTTCTACAATTTTAAATGGATGGATTATCCCCTACTTTATTAAAGAACTTATTTTACCCACCATTATTACCTATTCAAGCTAATTTTATCCATAAGATGCAAAACTCACATCCATATGGAGATAAAGCCATGGATAAGTTATACAAACACAACCTTAACATCCTAGGTTTAGGATGTTTTTTAATTGCTTATTTTATGGCAATTAAAAATACAAACCCAAAATGAGAAGTAGGTTTTTACATAAGCAGCTTAGATCTACCAATTAACTCAGCCTATAATACTGGAGAGAAATCCACCTCAATAAATTTAAATTTCTGAGATTTGCTTTCAAATACTCTCTTAAATCTATTTTTATTAGTAAAGAACTTAATTAGAGGAGAGATGGAGAAAGCATAATAGAAGCATCCACTAGGAATGGCAATGGGGTGGGGTGGGGCCGAGTTTTTCCTACCCCATCTTGACCCCAAACTCAAATGCCCCACCCCATCCCTGCCTTGAACCCTGGCGGAGCTAGAAATCTTAACCCCATCCCCGTCCCCGTGGGGAACGGGGATCCCCGAATTTGCAAAGCTTTGCCTTGGTCATTCATACTTGTATACTTACAGATTTAATTTTTTATTTTTTTGAAACCTACCTAGAACTATTTTATGTAATTTAATATAATATAACATATATTAACAGTTATTGACATTTATATATCATATGTATATTATGTTATATAATATAGTCAGGGCGGGTTTGGGGCCGAGGTCAGGGTGGGGTGGGCAAATACCACCCCCACCCCATCCCCAATCTCTAGAGTTTCAGGTTTCCCTGAACCCGCCTCAAATCCCAATCAATGGTAAAAAAACCCACCCCAGTCGGGGCAGGGCGGGGCCCCACGGGGATGGGTCAAATGCCAAGTGTAGCACCCACTCCAGTTGATAGGAGAGGTCTCAAAGCTTCAAGAGGCAACCCAAACACTAGGGCAATCCCCGATACAATTAAGTCCTGAGTAACCTGACTCCTAACAAGTTGTCAGACATTAAGTTAGCTAACCTTGGACTCTTTTCATGTGTAGTAGGAAGTTGGTTTAGAAGAGTATTAATTCTTTTTGTGATTTGTTTTTCCTAACTAATGACTAATAATTCTAGGTGGGTAATATTATGATTGGAAAATTAAGTTGCAAAAGCCTGAAGGCAAGGTAGAACAAAAACATTTCACATGTGTTTTGTTGATTATCATTGAGTCATTTATAAATACTTGAAAATGCATCACTAACATTTGGATAAACGATTTGTCACATGTACCCGTATGGTTTTCTAGGAAACATACTGGAAATTATATAAACTTATTTAGCATTATTGCTTTTGAAATTTGTTGGAGGTTTATACTTGGCTGTCTCATTGTTTGGTGGATTTCTGTGTTGTTTCAGTGTTCATTTAGTGGAACTAATTGGCACTGGAGAATTGTATGCTATGAAGGCAATGGACAAATCTATAATGTTGAACCGCAACAAGGTTTGAATATTATGGAACTTCCTGATTGAGTTCTTCATGATGTATCACACATATTTGTTTTAATAGAGATATTCTTATACATGTGATTTGGATAACTTGCATAATTTGTATGCATTATACAAAAAAGGACAAAAGCATCTGTTCTTGTCATTTACTCTTAGTATTAAAATTAGTTATTAATAATGCTATTTACTATTAGTAATGGTTGAGAATGTGCAATTTGTTGTAAGGGTATCTTGGGGTTTTTTCTTTCTTTTGTATTTGGGTGCCCAAGGGAAATCTTTGTACTTTTCCTCTCAAATATAAATTCAATGTTTCTGGTATGAACAGTAACAAAAACACCATTTGTAACTCTTCTCTTCTTCTCTTCTTTTCTTCTCCTTTCCTTCTTCTTCTTCTTCCCGGCTTTTCATTCAACAGCTTGGTGTCAAAGCAACATTTGGATTTAGGTTGAGAGTTCTGCTGGTGTTTGATGTCAATAATACATTTCTGAATGGAGATCTTTAGGAAGACATTTACTACATGGACCCTCCTCCAGGAGATGACATAAAGGGAAAAATATGCCTATTGAAGAGGGCTTCGTATGGTCTAAAACAGTCTCCTAGAGCTTGGTTTGAGAGACTATGCAATGCGATGAAGAGTGTCAGATATAAACAAAGTAATGCTGATCACAATTTATTCTACAAGAGGAAAAATGAAAGTCTTACTGCTTTAATTGTATATGTTGATGGCATGGTGGTGACTGGGAATGATGTAGAGGAGATTCAAAGGCTGAAATCCTTCTTAGAATTGAAGTGGCAAGATCAAGTGAGGGAATTTAAATATGTCAAAGAAAGTATGCCTTGGATTTGTTGAAAGAAAATGCAAAACTTGGGAATCGACCCACTGATGCTCCTATTGAGCAGAACCATGTGTTACAGGAGGGGGATGATGAGCTATATAACGATAAGGAGAGATATCGATGACTAGTGGGCAAGCTTCTTTATCTTTCTCTCACCAGACTAGATATTGCATATGCTGTGCATATTGTAAGTTAGTTTATGCATGCTCCCAGAGTCTTAGACATGAAGGTTGTTGAAAAAAGTTCTTAGATACCTAAAGAACTGCCTAGGAAAGGGTTAATTGTTTAAGAAACATGGTAGACTAGAAGTTGAGGCATACTCTGATGCTTTTGCATGGTCTATGGACTGGAGATCTGCAACTAGGTATTTTACATTTTTTGGGGGAAATTTGGTTACATAGAGAAGAAAAAAGCAAATAGTTGTTGCAGATCCAGTGCTGAAGCAGAATATAAGCCATGTGCCATGGTGTGGTTGACTTCTTATGGATTCATATCTTGCTGAAGGAATTAGGAATGGGGATTTTTGGTCCCCTGAAGCTTTATTGTGACAATTAAGCAGCTATCACTATTGCCAATAATCCAGTTTAGCACAATAGGACCAAACATATTGAGACCAAGAGGCATTTTATTAGAGAAAAACTTGTATCTGGAGACCTATGTATTTCTTACATGTCTTTTGGGAAGCAGCTGGCCGATGTCTTTTTTTTTTTTTCGGAAAAGGTAAGGTATTTTATTAAATCAAGAACCAGTACAAAGGAGCCTAGGCCATTAGAGGCTGCCTAGAGCCACCACAAATCACAAATACATCCAGTTCTGAGATCTAAACAACATACTCGAATTCTGATTTTTAAACACCTCTGTTGCCAACACCCAGGACAGAAGTTTACCCACAGCTTTCTGCACCATTTCCTCTGGAGATTTAGCTTTCACTGAAAAATTCTGTTATTTCTTTCAATCCAGATAGTCCAAAGCACAGCAGCCGGGATAGTCTTCCAAACCAATGTACCTTTCTTGCTGAGACCCTCAATCTGCCAACACAACAGCAGATCCTTCACAGAATTTGGCATTACCCAGCTGATTTCCAAAGCTTGTGGAAAATGCCTCCAAATATAATTCGAGACTGGGCAATGTAAGGCCACATGTTCAGTAGTTTCTATTGCCCCACCACACAAGCCACATGACATGTCCGGAATTTGTATGCCACGTTTCACTAGATTAACTTTGGATAGACATTTATTTAAAGGCATTGTCCAGAGCAAAAACTTCACTTTAGAAGGACTGATTGAGTTCCAAATCTGCCTAGCCGGAAAGTTTCCCTGACCTGAACTTATCAACTTACTGAACATAGACTTTACAGAGAACCTGCCATCAGCTTCCCATTTATCTCCAAGCATCCTCCATGTTTGGGTCAATTCTCTGGTTATGGAGCAGGCCCAACAGATTTGCATACTCCTCAATTTCCCAGTCAAAGAGATGCCTCTTACAAGTTAGGTTCCAACTGAAAGAGTTACCATCCACATTGAAATTATCAGCCACCGAGGAATCCTGATTTACAGAAATTTGATACAAGAGAGGAAATGCATCTTTCAGACACACTTCAGAACACCAAGAGTCTTTCCAAAATTTAATTCTTTCCCCATTTCCCAAGTTGTAACTGATTCCTTCCTCAAATAAATTAGAGTTCTTCATTATACCTGTCCAAATGGAGCTTATCCCTCTTAAAATAGGAGAATTGGATCTCCAATCACCCCAATCTACTCCATATTTGTCCACAATCAGCTTTCTCCACCAAGCATTTCTTTCATTTGCAAATCTCCAAAGCCATTTACACAGGAGGGCAGAATTGAATTTCTTCAATTTTCTTATTCCCAACCCTACAACTTCCTTAGGAAGACACACTT
>NW_010729137.1:2341253-2352954 GCF_000365185.1 Nelumbo nucifera | reverse complement strand
AGGCCAGACACCACCTCAAACCAACTCAAAATTCCAAGCACCACCTCTAGTTGATTTGGAGAAGCATCAACAAAGCATAAGGTGTCATCAGCAAATTGAAGAATATTAACTTTTTCTTTTCCCGGAGCAAATTGCAAAGCCCTCCCAAAGCCCATTCTCAACAGCCTTCTTGCTAAAGAGATAAAATTTCCATGACGCAAATGAAGAGTAGGGGAGAGAGAGGGTCACCTTGCCTTAAACCTCTTGAGCTTCCAAAAAACCCAGTTGATTGCCCGTTAACTAAGATGGAGAACTTAGGAGTCTTAACACAAACTCTGATCCAGTTTCTCCAAAGCTGCCCAAAATTCATTTTCTCCAAAACCAGATCCAAGCAGTGCCAGTTAACATGATCATAAGCTTTTTCAATATCCAGTTTGCACAGAACACCTGAGGTCTCCTCTCTTCTTCTGGACTCCAGCAGTTCATTGGCAATGAGAATAGAGTCAACCATCTATCTACCCGGGACAAAAGCACTTTGGTTACAAGAGATAACACTGCCTAATACACACTTCATTCTTTCAGCCAAAACCTTAGCCATGATTTTGTAGAAACTGTGCAAGAGACTAATGGGCCTGAAGTCCTTTATATTGACAGCCCCCTCAATTTTTGGAATGGGAGTGATGAAAGTTGCATTCAGACTTCTCTGAAAAGAGGCATTAGTGTGAAATGCCTGGAACACCTGCATCAAATCACTCCTCACAATATCCCAACATTTTAAGTAAACTAGATTAGAGAACCCATCAGGACCCGGTGACTTATCATTTTCTAGCTTCTTTACTGCACCCTTAATTTCCTCTTCTGAGAATGGTCTCTCTAWSCAGATTTTCTGCTCTTCATTTAATTTATTAAATTGGAGCTCGGAGGGAAAAGGTCTCTGAACCCACTTCTCTTTATAAAGGTTCTTATAGAAAGAAGTAGCTACAGRTTTAACTTCAGAACTAGACTCACCACACCTGTCCTCCCACACCAGCTTGCTGATTGAAGAGAATCTAGCACGAGCATTTGCCATTTTGTGAAAGAACTTTGTATTTTTATCCCCCTCTTTAAGCCAAATGGATTTAGCTCTTTGTCTTCACTTCCTCTCTTCCTCGACTGCCATCTTATCATACCTGATTTTTGCAATTGACCTCTTAAGTCTCAGATCTTCAGACAAGGGACCCGCCTCTTCAGCTCTGTCAATCTYAACAGTGGTGCTCAACAAAGCCTTCTTATCAGTAACCCACTTCATATTCTTTTCCTTACTCCAAATTTTTAGTTTACCCTTGACAGCCTTTAATTTTGATGCCATAACGAAAGAACTAGAGCCCTCCACTTGCAACTCATTCCACACAGAGCTGATTAAGGGGATAAGATTTTCCTCCTCAAACCAAGCATTTTCAAACCTAAACAGGGATTTGACTATCTCAYGGAGACCACAAACAAGCTGAATAGGGCTATGGTCGGACATCGGTCTAGGAAGGGTAAGCTGTCTGAAATCAGGAAAGAATTCGTCCCAGTTTGAAGAAACCAAGAATCTGTCCAGCCTAACCAGGGCCGGGATAGATTGGTTATTGGTCCAAGTGAATCTATTACCCTGAATTGGGATGTCCATTAATTCCATACTATTTATGAAGTCAGCAAACATGTTCATCGAACCAGTTCTTCTACCCCYTGTATTCTTCTCATCCACCAAAATAGTTGCATTAAAATCACCCCCAATTACCCAAGACAGTTCTGAGGGTCTCTCAAATCTGATAATTCCGCCCAAAAGCCACCCGAAAATTAGAGTCAACAGGACGATAAACGTTTGTGACTTGAATAAGTTTTCCATCTTGTAGTTTCAGCCTCAGGGTGATTGAGAAATTACCAATTCTGCAAGAAACCAAAGAACAGAAAATGGGGTCCCAAAGGCTCACAATTCCACCAGCACTCCCCGAGGCAGCCAAGGCCTTCCATCTGACCTGATCCTCCCCCCAAACACTTTGAATTGTAGCAGCGTCAACCCACTCCAGCTTAGTTTCTTGGAGCAAGACAATCTTTGACTTCGATTGTTTCAAAGAATCACATGCCATCATCCTCCTCCTTAAGGTTATCTTCTGCCAAATTTAAGGAGTTGTTGTGCAAGCTGGGCATGATAGATATCTATGCTCAGTTTAATGCTATTGTACTTAATTTTACCCCTCCCTCCTTTCTATTGTACTTAATGCTATCATTAATAAATTTCTGTTCATTATCCAAAAAAAAAGATATCTATGCTCAGCTTGAGGGGGGGTTTTGTGGGCCATAAGTTTTATGGGCTGGACTATAATGTTCTTTCTTGGTATATCTTTCTTTAATAGTGCTTAATGGGCATGGGCTTATGCTATGTAACCTATTTCTTACTGCCTACTAATTGGGGGCAGTTTTGTACTTTCTTGTATTTTGAAATCTCTCATTTAAATACAAAGTTAGGCTGGACACAGTAAGCTGCTGCCCATTTAGTATGGACATTTTGATGAAAGTAAGAAAGTACTTCTCTAATCTAAGGTTGAAAACCTTCATCTAGTATGGAAATTTTGATAAATGTATTCTAGATTGTTAATAGTGATCTGATTAATGCCTTTTAGAATCTAGTATGTAGAATGCAATTGTGTTATTTCATGAATCATGATGTTCCTTTTTTTCCCTTCTCTGGTATAATCTCTAAGTTAGATATGCATTTGCATGCCACAATATGCTACATAAAATCTTAATGTTGTTTGCAGAGGGAGCTCAGCATTTTCTATATCTTTTTTTTTTGTCTAAGGTAATATAGTTGCTTAATAATGTTAAAGCTTGCCTAATATATGAATCATGTACAGGTCCATAGGGCGTGCATTGAAAGGGAAATTGTATCGCTACTGGATCATCCTTTTCTTCCAACACTATATGCTTCTTTTCAGGTCTTTTTATGTTCTTACTATACTCCTAGATCTTATTCTTTTGTTAATTTGACAGGGATCCCACTTGATATGTTGACATTAGTGCATTTAGATAATGTAAAAACACAACTGACATTTAAGAAGTCTTAGTTATTTGGGAAGGCAGTTGTACTGTGAAACTCTAAAAAGAAAAATTCTGCAGATGAAACTTTCATGTGCATATTGAACAAAGTCATAGAACATATATGAACAATTCTAGACAGCCTGAACCAAAGAGCAAATAAAAAAGCAGTTGCATTTTCTTTTTTTTTTCTACCTCATTTTCTTAATTAGAAATTTTCATAATGGTGCACAAGATGGAAAATGGATTTTTTAAGGACTAGGTTTGAGATTTATGAAGTCTTGGTAATGTTCATATTGGCAAGTCAATTATCTGTACGGATGATTTGAGGCTTATGTAGCCATCCCCAACTAATAGAGAACTTGAATATCAACCATATGATAACTTTCACACATGTTTAGGGTGGTGAAGTGAAGCTTTAGGGCTTTTCTGTTTATCCTAGGGATGAAAAAATTCTTTAGGCCAAAGGGAATAAAAGAAAAATCAAGGAATAAGGTAGTAAAACAGGTTTTAGCTAGGAAGAATGCAAGCATTGAGTATTTGAAAGTAAGAATATTCAGGAACTCAGTACACCAAGAACATATCAAGATTCTTTCATGAATGCTAGAAATCAAACAAGAGCGTAAGAAATTGAGAAAGGGATCAAGAATTAATCAAGATAAACCAAGGATGTCCAAGATTTAAAGAAGAAATTATAAGACTTAAATCTTAATTCAAGAATAAGAAGAATAAGATTAGATTTTACCTGACAGAGAGAGAGAAGAAAAAAATGCGAAATTCCTTCAATAACTTCAATTCTTGAATCTGAAAATTTCAATTTCTATTGCACAAATTGATCAGAAGGAATTCCAATGGTCTTACAAGCACATTTATAAGTAGAAAAGAATTTACCTGCCTTTTACCACTTTATTTTGCCTACTACAAGAAAGAAAAAAATCTATTAATCCATGTCATGTAAGTAGACTCCATCATTAAATATAACCAAGACAATAGGAGAAACTCTTTAACTGTCTAATATGAAGTCATTGACACTTGAAAGAAAAGACAAAATTTCTTAAACTCTGAGAAATTGACCTAAAAGAAAAAATAGACTGAAACTACAAAATTGCCACTTAAATACCAAAAGAGAAATCATATTTATCTCACATGGGGTGAGATGTTTTCTGATTTGATTGTACAATATTCTATATCTAGACAAGCTCTATGTGGTGGCTGCAGCAGCTGAGCCCACCAAAGGCTTGGGGCCCCACTTACAGTTTTCACCACTTTTTCTCTTCGGACCCTCTCATGAGATGGGAATGTTGGCAGAAGTTGTTTTGGCCTTGAACCTGAATGAGGCAATAAGCTGATCATTGAAGGAGGCTCAAAGCTTGTGGTGGGCTGGCTATAGAAACCGGGAACTGTTACTTGGGATTTTAGGGATGAAATCAAGATATTTAAGTGGTTAACCAGCAATATGACAGTGATTATTCATTGGGAAAGGAGATTGTAAAATTAATTGGATGACCATATAGCTAAACAGGGGGTATATAGGGATCAGCGATTTTGGGCTCAATTATAATGTTTTTTGTTTTTAAATTGAACTGGATGTCTCACCTCTCCCTTGGGATGCTTGTATTGGATTGACATGTTGATTTTTTTAATAAAATTGAAGTTGCTTATGAAAAGAAGTTGTTTTGCCCTTGTCTTCCTTCTTTTCTTATTTTATTATCATATTTTGAGATTCTAAAAGTGGATCATAATGATATAGGTCAAGCCATCTACATGTTTCTTTCCATTCCATTATGTGGTTTGGTATGAAACTACATAAGAGAGTTGCAAAACTAGATAATGCACAATGTTCCTTTCAAGGACTAGATAATTCATGTTGTTCAATAATCATTTCATTTTTTAATATACTATGTATCATTGAATTTCTAGACTACAAGAATCTTGTATTGCTTTTTCCTAACTACTGATACTTTCTTTACTAGGTCTAGGGTAAATATATTGATGAGAAAAAGTATAACAAATTTTAGAAGCAATCTTAATTCTGAAATAATAATGTAAAGTCGTGATATGAATGGTGGAGATAAATTACCCAAAATGGATTATCATAGATGGTAGAGAATTGAATGTGATATTTTCCAATGGAGTAGAGGACGCCTAAGAAGGAGCTCAACGTTGGTTCAAATGCAGATTTAGTTGGCTATTCTGATCCATGGAAGCATATGCAAAAATGAATATTTATTAGCACCTTTTATTAGGTATTGTGTTTTTTCAACTAAAGGCTCCTTAGTTTAAGAGCATAAATAAAAGCACTTTACTTGCTTCTGTTAGGATATTTTAATTAATGTTATAATTAAAAGCATACATGGGGGCTATTCCTTGGTGCAATGGTAAAACCTCCAATTGACAAGTGTGAGAAGCAGGTTCAAGTTCGAGAACAGCCACTTTGCAATTATGGTTTAAGTTGTTCAGTTTCTAAGAACAGATGCATCTTTAGTTGAATCTGGTTATAGTATGAAATTGCATTGGAATTTGCATATTGCCCGGTCCAATCTGATCATTTGAGATTCTACCTTTTTTATTAGAAAACTCACATAGTAAGCATGCATTATACCCAAATTCACATTTTTTTTGAAAAAGAAAAAGAAAAATTAAAAGAAAAGGTGTAAACTATCATACAATTTTGAAGGAAGAGTATTTATATGTATAGGCTAAAGATGCAGAATTTTGTGATCTTGTTGTGGTCAAAAACATGCCCCTAAGACTTATTTGAGAAGCTCTGGTGTTGGCTGGGAACCACTGTTTAAAATATAATTATATACTAGAAAAGTAGAAAATAGTACAGAGAGTGAAGTGGACATCTCTTGAGGCGTTGTAGGTGTAGGTTCCAAGTCCAAATTGCATTATTTCTAAAAACATCAACTAATAATTTGTATTTGGTGCACACAAATAACTAAATAGATGCCTTGTCTATCAAAAATCAAGAGTCAAGAAATAATAATGATAATAAACATAGTGTTCAAGGCGCCAAGGCAACAGGGGAGCACTTTGTCGCCTAGTCTCCCAGGTGTCACCTAGGTGATAGATTTTTTTTCAAGTAAAAAACATATATCCTAGGGTAGTTCCCTAGGTTCCATAATCATATTTCCTTAATAATTATCCATAATTTTCAGAAGAAAAGTATAACCTTCATGTTAAAGTATAGAAAATCAACATATTCATAAGAAAAAGAAGAAAGAAAGAAAATTCAAAAAATATGGGGGCTGATCCCCTATTTTGTTATAGGAAAAGAAGAAGAAGAAAATACAGCATTTATCAATGTTTGTGTTGATTAAACCCTAACAAATAAAAAATTAATAAAAGGAAATTAGTAATATAAACACATGAAATGAATATTTTAGTTTAATAATGCTTATTTATAATTATAATCTCAAAAAATTAAGAATATAAAAGTATTTTATAACACAATGTATAAAACTACTTGGTGATTAGGCAAAGCGAGCCTCCAAGGGTGCCTTGTCACCTAGGCGTCACCTTGACAACTATGATAATAAATTAAGATTTCAAAATAACAACATTATTAAGATGACCTGGGAGAAGACAGTTGTCATCTAATGTCCCATGTACACATCCATGTCTTTATTGTCCATATGGATTCTTTGGGCTAAACAATGAATTTGGATATCACAAGTTAATAGGCACCACTGTACAAGGGAAGTTTCCTTTTTCTTTTTGTTTCTTTCAAACCTCTTCTTAATGAAATATGCTAAAATATTCTTTTGTTCCTCAGACTGATACTCATGTTTGCTTGATAACGGATTTTTGCCCTGGTGGGGAATTGTTTGCCTTACTTGACAGACAACCAATGAAGATATTTAAGGAGGAATCTGCAAGGTAGTCTGCTATTTTCCATGGATTCATTTTGTTCTTTTGGTTGCTATCCTATTATAGATGCTCATGGTTAAAAATGTGGTTTGATGCATTAACAAGCCATGGTTGTTCCTGGCCCAACTGACATACTTCATATTTAGTCTCTAGCCCAAGTACATCCTTTGTTGTGGACAAGCTGAAACTTTAAACCCATCACACAGCCTACTACAAATAGGCTTTCTAGTTCTCTCTCGTCAAAGTGAGCCTTTTTACATGCACATCTCACGCTTCAATTGGGAAAACAGGTTTAAATGCCTAGGAAACAACTCTAACAGAAAATGAAGACTTAAATTGGTATACCAATTACCCAAGCATTTAATTCATACATGTCTTCTGAATCAAGAGTTATACAAAATATGCATATAAGAAAATGAATAATAAAAAACAACTCTTCTATTTTGATCCTCTTCCTCAATTGTTGTAGACTTGGTACCACGTGGAGTTCCAAGGCTGCTGGCTATTGTCTGGTGTAATGGTAAAATCTCAGGATGACAAATGTGAGAATACAAGTTTGATTTTGAGAGCAGCCACTTTGTGAAAAAAAATGCCAAAGGTTAGGCTATGGAGACTCCAAATAGCTAGGGGCATTGGGTAATGACCCTTTTTAGTTCCAAGACCAACAATTGATGGAAAGAAGATAGGTAAGTGCATTAGAGCAATAATAAAAACTATAGCAATCGGCTATGGAGAAGAAAAGAAATTTAAAGCACTATTGGTAGAAACAAGAAAACAGAATAATAACAAAAATATAGCAGCATTGAATTCCAGCTATTAGCATATATATGGTTCCCTAAAACCCTAGAAATTTTCCAAATAAACTCTTTAAATTGCCCCTGCTCCATACACATAAAGATTGAGACTAAAATCTATTAACTTAATATTCCCAAGTGTCCTTACATTGAAGTGATAGACAAAAGGACCATTTTTGAGAAAAGGAAACTTTCAATAGACAAAAGGGCCATTGTCTGGTGTAATGGTAAAATCTCATGAGAATGTGGGTTCGAGTCTAAAGAAGCCACTTTGTGTGCTAAAGGCTAGGTCTGTATCCAGTTCACCCCTCCCAAGGTTCCAGATAGCTGGGACCAACCTTTGGTAATGGCCCTTTTATGCCAACTAAGGATAGTGCAGGAAACTCTTTGCACCAATTCTCCTTACTTCTAAAGTTATGCCCACTAAGTCCTAAATATAGCAAAAATCCTATTTATGTCCCTTCAATACTTTATCAGTTATAAACAAGATAAAACTTGTTACTTTATATAATTATATTCTTTTTCCCTTATGAACGAAACTTACCCTTTTATAACCCAAATGGATAAATGATTAATTAAATAAAATAAAGTTGGAAAATGATAATAAAAGAAAAATAAAATATATTTTGGATTTGTAGATAAATTAAAAAACAAGGGAATAATAAAGCAAAAAACACAAACTACATATTTGGTGAAAGTCTCCTAGACAATAGTAACAATCAATATAAAAGGCTATAGGATGTCTTTAAAAGTAGTTGGGCAGGGGTGGAATATAAAGAAGTCCTAATGAGCACAAGTTTCTATCGATCAAAGATTTTTGGAAAGATTTTGTTCCACATTCCCTAATTGATTGTGAAATTTACAAGTACCCATCCCAGTAATTTTACTAATTAAAAAATAATTAACTATAAATTATACATGCCTAAACTAAAATTAATGAGACTTGGACAAATAAACTCTTGGTGACTCAATATGTAGGGTCCATGTGGTCGAGCTTTAACGACTGTTGACCACTGCTAATGGTCCACAGATTCCAGCAATTGAAAGTCTACTCGATGAAGGCCTTCCCCATATCTGGTCATCCTGAGACTTTGAGGGTTCCTTCCACTCTCAATGAACTCTAAAGATTCAAATTTCAGTTCAATCTGACAGTTAGATAAAGAGAAATTAGGCTTGCAAATTCTGCTTGGAAGTTTGACTATTCTGCTGAGCAATCTTCTTTATTTTTATCTTCTGAGACCTTGTCAGTACTTGCTGAAATCCATCTGAATGCAATTACCTTCTGAGACATTGTCAGTTCTCCAAGAGTCAGTAAGTCATCATCCTTGTGGATGTATGTTAAGGGTTATTTTCTCTTTTGCAAGTATGCCATTCTCTTGTCTAAGTTGCAATTTTTTATTCATGTTTCTTTTTGTTACATGTGTTGATTAGATTGAGAATCCCCTTTTTCCATTTGTTTGCCCTTTCTTTTTGAATTATATGGACCAGTGAATCACATTTAAAATACTAATCTTTTTTTCTTTCAAAAAAGTCAGATGATTTTACTGAAATACCAGCAATATTCTGAAATTTGAAAATTTAAATGTTTAATTTGTCACGAATACTCGAAATATCTCTGATATATTTGTGATATATGAGCAGAAAAATGATTAAAGGGATGTTCGTATTGCCCCCTAGAAAAATGGTGAGATTTCAGTAAAATTTCACCAAATATTTTTGAAATTAACCATGATTGCACCTAATGGAAAAAAGTTTTAGATGGCTTTATGTATCACTAGAAAACTTGTTAATTCCAGTTGTAAAACCTTTCATGCATTTTGGCCCCTTAATTTTACCTAACCTTCTGGAGCTTTCCTATCGTATACTATGCCAACTTTTGTTTTCTTATACAATGGTTATTTTTGACCTAGTCATATGAAGATGAATTGAGGAATTGATCACATTCAAAGTTTAAAATGTTGATGTCAGTGGAAATACTGATCGTCCAAATATAGGAAACATGTTGGAAATGTCAGAAATATCACGTGGAAATATTGTGAAAATTATAGACATGGTAGAAACATTGTAAAATCTGCAAAAATATAGAATGATATTTTATGAAATGAGAAAAGAAGCATAGGCACACATTTTTAAATTATTTTCTTGTTCCAAATCATTAAACAAAGCTAAGAAACTAAGGTAATAGACAAAAGAATGCATTCTAAAGTTGTCCTGTCAAACTTAAGATTCAAAACTACATGAAAGAATGAGTTAAAGAAAAATTTAAACTCATAGAAAATGTAAATGGTTCTAATAGATCAACCAAATAATCTATTACACAAACAAAAACTAATATTTAACTTCATGTTTGAAATCAAGATTGAGCTGGCTCAAAGTGGTAATCATGTAAGTTAGGTGGGTAATAACATTGCTATTCTACATATCTACAATATTGTTACCAACTTATGTTATAATACTATCTCTTATATTCTGCATAGTGCTGGTGGTGTTCACTGGGGAATATGTTGATTCTAGTAAAATTTTGTGTCACTACCCATGTAAATGGAAATATGTCATGGAAATATTAGGCAATTTAGGGACATTTTAAACCATGTATCATATTTAATGAATACATTACTTTGTTCACTGGGGAATATGCTGTTGTGGAAGTTGTTTTTGTTTTCAAAATCAAAATCAACCATGTTGTCGAACACCCCCTTAATTGTTCTGAAGTGGAATCAAAGCATATTTTTAGGACTAGAACTAGATATGCTCTTAAATATTATTTCCTACATCCTTAATCTAACTTCAGTCTTGGCTTCTGTTACTTTGCCCAGGTTTTATGCTGCAGAAGTTGTGGTTGGATTGGAATATCTTCATTGTTTAGGTATATTTTCATCTCAAAGACCAGTTACATTGTTGTTTTATTGGTATACTCATTACCTGTATTCAGTTTCTCCTACTAAAGCGAAGGCAACAAGATAATACATCTATGAAGTGCTCTAGAAAAGCAGTGTATCATGTCCATTCTTCTTTAAGGTTCTAGATCTTTTATATATAAAATGGCTGTATCTTATTTACTATAACGTCAGCAACATATTATTTTGTGTTTTTTGTTTTTATTTACACAATATCAAACCCAGAATGCTTCTTTGTCTAGTATCAAATTATTTCCAACTTATTGTCTTATACAGTGTCTTTAGCTATTCTCCAGTTAGAAAACCTAGGGCAGGGGGTGTAATATTGAAAGGACTCTAAATTATTACATGACTTTAATCCTATATGAATTAATCAAGTTGCATTTTATTTTAATTACTTTATTGATCTTGATTTTATTTATTTAATTTTGTATTTATGCTACAGGAATAATCTATCGGGACTTGAAGCCTGAAAATGTGCTGCTCCAAAAGGATGGGCACGTTGTATTAACTGATTTTGATCTGTCATTTTTGACATCTTCCAAGCCTCAAGTATGTTAATCGTTATTTGTTTCATAGATGTTCTATGCTTTATTTTATATATATTATGATTCGGCCTACCCTTGAGTTCTGTTAGTCTGATAACAGCCAAGAAGA
Organism: Nelumbo nucifera; assembly: GCF_000365185.1. The sequence continues at coordinate 2,341,694 of NW_010729137.1, read as the reverse complement.
GAGAAGAAGAAAGAAGAAAGAAAGAGAGAGAGAAAGGAGGAGAAAAGGAGAGAAGAAAAGTCTGGTTCGAAAGAGAGAAAATTACCTCTCCCATTCGGCCAGATATGTTTTATATTACTAACATAATGGAAAAGACACATGTGCCCTTACTTAAGTGAGGGACACTAGTTCTAATATAATATTACAGATCAACAACCTCAACATAAGTATAAAGATAGAAATACCCCTACATACTCGACACTAACACTCCCCTCAAGTTGGTGAGTATATATCATATAATCCCAGCTTGTTACATATGTAATCCACTCTTCCCCGACTCAACCCTTCAGTAAATAAGTTTGCCCACTGGTTCCCTGTGTTAACATATGCAGTGTCTATCACTCCATTCAGCACCTTCTCTCTCACAAAGTGACAGTCAACCTCTATGTGCTTGGTTCTTTC
>NW_010729137.1:2194729-2324060 GCF_000365185.1 Nelumbo nucifera | reverse complement strand
TGGACAGGCCTATGCTTTCTGTTGTAAGAGTCTGCCATCCATTGTTGGGCTCGACGGAGGTGGGATTTGAGATCTTGTAACACCCTATCCCGCTGGAGGAGTTGGTCTTCCACTGCTACTACTGCTGTAGACCCTTTCTCATATGGGAGTAGGGGAGGTGGGTCCCATCCATATAGAGCCCAGAAGGGAGTCATTCCTGCTGCATTGTGATACGTGGTATTGTACCACCATTCCGCCCAATGAAGCCACTTGAGCCACTGATGTGGCCTGTCTCCTGCATAGCACCTTAGATAGGTTTCCAAACTCTGGTTGACCACCTCAGTTTGCCCATCTGTTTGAGGATGGTAGCTGGTAGATTTGAAGAGTTTCACTCCCTATAGTCGAAAAAGTTCTGCCCAGAAACGACTCATAAAAATTGGGTCACGGTCTGAGACAATAGAGTTAGGGGTACCATGCAGTCGTGCCACCTCCTTAGTAAAAATCTCAGCCACCATTGAAGCTGTAAAGGGGTGGTGGGAAAGAGGAAGAAAATGGCAGTATTTGGTGAATCTGTCAACAACTACGAGAATGACGGACTTACCATAGGAAAGGGGAAGCCCCGTTATGAAGTCCATGGATATATCCACCCACACTTGTGTAGGAATTGGGAGTGGTTGTAGCAGACCTTCTGGACATTGGGTATCGGCCTTATTTTTCTGGCAAATGATGCATTCGGCTATGGGTGGAACACTTCAAGAAGCTGCTAAATATGGGCTGAATCCTGTGGTATCACCATTCGACGTTTATACAACAGCAAGTTATTCTCCACTGTGTACCCTGGGTGGCTAGTAGGGTCCTCTTGGACCTATGAACACAGCTTGCTCAGTTGTGGGTGTCTTTCAGCTTCTTCCCTTAACTGACTCATGATGGAACACGTTGGGCCCGTGAGAAGTAATGGAAATAGTTGTGGTTGGCGTGACAACACATCTGCCACCTTGTTAGTATGCCCAGCCTTGTATTCAATGACATAATCGTAGCCGAGTAATTTGGCTATCCATCGCTGCTGTTCCGGGGATAATACTGACTGCTCCAACTGAAATTTCAGGCTATGGTGGTCAGTTCGTGATGAACCTCCTCCCTAGAAGGTAGGGTCACCACCGCTGAACTGCGAGAACAATTGCTATCAGTTCTCGTTCGTATACTGACTTGGCCCATTTTTGTGTTGTCAATGCTTTGCTGAAAAACGCTAGTGGCCTTCCTTCTTGCATGAGAATCACACCTACTCCTTGGCTTGACGCATCACATTCAATGATGAAGTCCTTTGAGAAATCTGGAAGTGCGAGTGTCACTCCCTAGTCCAGCAGAACCCATTCTTCTTAAGTAAACTTGTCAAGGGGGCAGCAATCAGTCCATACCCTCTGATGAATCGCCGGTAGTACCTTGTTAGACCCAAGAAGCCCCGTAACTCCTTAACATTTTGAGGTTGGGCCAATTTATCATGCTTGAGATCTTTTCCGAGTCTGCAGCTACAATGTCGTTTTCGACTACGTTCCCTAAATAGTGTACTTGAGTCTGTCCAAATGCGCACTTTGACTCCTTTGCAAAGAGTTTATGAGTCCTTAGTAGTTCCAAGGTGATTTGTAGATGCACTAGGTGTTCGTTCCATGTAGCGCTATATACAAGTATATCATAAAAAAAAAACTAGTATAAATTTGTGCAAATGGGGTCGAAATATGTCATTCATAAGTGCTTGGAACGTAGCTGGCGCATTGGTCAACCCAAACGGCATGACCAAAAACTCATAATGCCCCTTGTGTGTACGAAAGGCGGTTTTGTGGATGTCACCCTCATGGACCCGAATTTGATGATATCCCGATCTCAGGTCTAGTTTAGAGAATATTGTGGCCCGGCCGAGTTCATCTAGTAGTTAATCGATTACCGGATGGGGAATCGATCCTTCACCGTAATGTTGTTCAGGACCCTATAGTCTATACAAAACCGCCATGTCCCATCCTTCTTTTTCACAAGTAATACCGGCAAGGAGAATGGACTATGGTTGGGTTGTATAATTTTTCTATCAGGCATATCTTGCACTTGTCTCTCAATCTCCAGTTTCTGAAAATAGGGGTAGCGATAGGGCCTTACATTTGTGGGTGTCGTTCCGGGCAGCAATGGAATGCAATGATCATGGGCACGTTCCGGTGGTAGTTCCTTAGGCTCTTGGAAGATCACTGAAAACTTCTGAAGTAACTGCTGTAGTTGTATGTGGGCTTCTTCGGATCTGCTGGAGTTACTTCCTTGGGCTAGAAATGGGTCATTCCCGTGGGAGTCTATCTGCATTAAAATGATGTGGGCTGGGTCTGCTGCCTGTTTTCTTAGGGTGGCGAGACTAATGGGTCCTGGATCCTTGGACATCTGTCCTTGAATATGCACCTGCAAGTTGCCCACTTGAAAGTCCATTGTGAGACGGGCCCAATCACATATCACCGGCCCTAGTTGCCTTAGCCATTGGACTCCGAGAGCTACATCTGCTCCATTGATTTCCAGGGAATGTAGATCTACCTCGAACTCATGTCCTTGTATCTTCAGTTTTAATCCTGTGCATGTACCGTCGCACACCAGATTGCTCCCATTAGCTACGTTGACTCGGAATGCTCTACATGGTTGGACCGGAATCCCTAGTTGTCTGACCAATGTTTGAGTAATGAAATTGAGAGTGCTGCCACTGTCTATAAGAACCGATACATGGCACCCTTTTACCAGTCCGGTTACTCTCATAGTTTGAGAGGAGGCAAGACCGGTCAAGGCTTGCAGGGATACTTCCGGATATTCTTTTGTCCATTGCCCCCATTCTTGATTGTCCACTGGCTCGTCAATGTCTTCTGATTCACCGGCGTTTTCAGTTTCGGGCTGAAGGAAGAATACTTGCGGGATCTGACAGCGACGGCCCAGTCCAAATTTGTCTCCACATGCATAACAAAGGCCCTTTTCTCGTTGGGCTTGCATCTCAGCCTAGGTTAACCTCTTGGCTGAGCCGGGGCCTGAACCAGAGTTGGCTTCCTTGCTTGTGATTCTTACTCCTGGTCTGGACTCCGGTTTACCCAAGATACCCGGTTCTGGATTCGGTATACCTGGTCTGACCGCAGCTCACAGGGGTCGATTAATCCTTCTTGCCCAATTCAGTTTGTCTTCATGGAGTCAAGCTAAGGCTGCTGCGTCAAGAACGGTGGTGGGTTGCATGGCTTTAACCTCCAGCCGCAGTTCTTCCTTGAGTCCACCAACAAAACTGCCGACCATTGCGTTTTCTGGCCACCCTTGCACACGCACAGCTAACCTTTCGAACGCCATCTGATAATCTTGGACGGAGCCGGTCTGTCATAGCTTAGCGAGGCTTTCATCATAGTTTTCAAAAACTGAGATTCCAAATATCATGGTCAAGGCATCGGTGAAGTCCACCCATGTGGCTCTTGGGTTCCGTCGCTGGTACCACTGGTACCAGACGATCACCTCTCCTTCCAAGTGTGCGGAAGCTAGTGGAACACGATCAGGTCCAGGCGTATCGTGGTAATCGAAGTACCTTTTGGTTCGCAGAAGCCAAGACGTGGGATCCCCCCTGCGAAGACGGGAAACTCGATTGCCGTTCTGGTGTTTCCTGATCCGCTTCATTGACTGGTGTCACTGCATTCTTCTTGCCCTTCCCGATTCGGAACTGGTGGTGTCTATTCCAGTCGCCCAAGCAAGGACGTGAAGCTCTCTTTTATTTCTTTAATGTCAGCCGATAATCTTTGCATTTCTCCTTCCATGTTGTCGACCCTGTTCTCCATTGCAGACGACCTTGTGCTCGGCATCTCAGCTCTGATACCAACTTGTTAGGTAATTGCCTAACTCAGGGTTTTTCGAGGAAGCCTGCCTCCTGAAATGAGAGAGAGAGAGAGAGAGAGAGACTGAATTCCCAAAATCAATTCCTCCTCTTCTGGCTTCCTTCCCTTATTTATAACACTTCCGTTACAATTCTGTTATATCAGCCTCTCAACTTGTCCAGTTTGTTATTTAGTTTGTTCGAGTGGTTGGCTGTCAGTTACATCACTTAAAGGCTGATGTTGCCTTTTTTTGTACACTTGTCCCTCTGTTCCCCTTATTTGTGTCTTAACATAAAGTAATAAATAGACTAATACAAAATTGAAAATTGAGTTGATTCCAATTCCATCTCCCAATGAACCAAACAACAACAATTGGAATCTGATTACTTTTCTTGATTGAACTAAATAGGCATCAGGTGTAGGTGATTCTGATTCCAATTTTGGGGGATTTCAATTCCAATTCCAATTCCAATTCTGGTCCTGTCTGCGAACCAAACAGACCCTAAATCCTGTCTCTTCAAATGCATTTTGTAGAATATTATTTGTATGTTTCAATATAGTGCTTCATGTGTTTATTGGCCTTACTCTTCACTAATGTTTTAAAAACTGGAAATGGAACTGCTTTTCTGTCTGGGTGGCGAGTGAGTGGTTCAACTGTATGGGTCAAATGGGACAACCCTTGATGTCATAAATTAAATAATAAAATGTAAAAAATAGATAAAATTACAGAAAAATATAGAATTTCAGAAAATTTGCAGAAAAAATTGGGCATGCTTCTAATTTTATATATTCATCATATTAAACAAAAGTTAGTGTAATAAGTGATAATTATTGTTATTAATGATGAAAAATGGCTAAAAATACAAAAAAACAGAAATAAAGAATCAATGTCTAACCCATGACCTGCTGACTGGGTCAAATGGTTCAGTGGTTCAACCGTATGGTCACTGGGTTGTTGACTGAGTCAAAGGTTTTTGACAAGTAGTTTGGGGGTGAAATGGACCTGGAAATTTGGTTGGGTAATGGGTTGACTGGTCTGGCCATGGGTTGGAACATTTCTCTTCATTGACTTTGCATGGGCACTTACTAAGAACTTGTGTGTTCTATTAAATCTATTTTTGTTTTATTTGGATGATCTAATTTGTATCCCTAGTTCAGCTTGTTTATGTTTGGGGGTGGAATGGACCTGGAAATCTGGTTGGGTGATGGGTTGATTGGTCTGGTCTGGCCATGGGTTGGAACATTGCTCTTCATTGACTTTGCATGGACACTTACTAAGAACTCGTGTGTTATATTAAATCTATTTTTGTTTTATTTGGATGGTCTAATTTGTACCTCTAGTTCAGCTTGTTTGTGTTTATTGGGCCTAATTCTTCATTTATGTTTAAATGTAGGTATCTTGTTGTATGAGATGCTTTATGGCCGTACACCTTTCAGAGGGAAGAACAGGCAGAAAACATTTGCCAATATCCTGCACAAGGACCTCACTTTCCCAAGTAGCATTCCGGTAAAAATTAAAAATAAATTGCTATTTAAATGCAATTCCATGAGTCACCCTTTTTGTTTTCTACAACATTTTTCAAACTTCATTGGTTATGCAGTTTAACTTGCCAGATTGAGAGCATGAAATTGTTAATGGCTATGCTGTTAAATGTTATTGATTGCAAAAGCCTACTCATAGATTCAAAATATCGTCTTTGTATTAATAAGTAATGAGCAACTAACAATCTAATCATATTTGACAAAATGAACATATTAGTGCCATAAGACTCACTGCAGAAAAGGAAGTATTTGGATTAATTTAACTAGAAGACTAAATCAACAATGAGATGAATCATATATCCTTGTTATTTGATTAAAATTGACAAATTTTGCAGGTAAGCCTTGCAGCTAGGCAATTGATCCATGGATTACTTCATAGAGACCCTGCAAACCGATTAGGATCAACAAATGGTGCCAATGAAATCAAACAACACCCTTTTTTTCGTGGAGTCATTTGGCCTCTTATCCGGTGCATGGTATATTATCTGCCTCTATATGAGATTTTTTTTTATCAGTAAGAAAAGATTTTATTAATGAAGGAGAAGTGAAAGTACAGCACATGAGCAGCATCGGCTACCTCCTACTACTGAAACAAAGAAACAAATCCAGTGACTGCCTTTTTTAAGATTACAACTGTGCCCAAAAGCACTGTTGTCTGTTAACCCCTTGTTTTGCTAATTGATCTGCTAGACTGTTAGCCAACCTTGGAGTCCAGAGAAGTATTTAACTGCAAATCCTTTGACAGCCTCCTAAACTTTTTGATCTCATTTCTGAAACACCACGGACTCCTTGCCTCTTGTTTCAGCCAGCTTAATATTACTTTGGAATCTCCTTCAGTTATCAACTTTTGAATCCTAACTCCACAGCTTTTTGCAAGCCAAACATCACTTCCTTCAGCTCAACTCTTGTGGAATCCCCTTCCCCAACTGGTCCTGAAAACGTACCCAGGATTTCTTCCCTGTCATTTCTTACCACCCCTCCTATCCAGAAGGCCTGGATTGCCAAAACTACTGCAATCGAAGTTCAACTTAAGAAAACCAACTTTGGGTGAGACTATGTTTTCTCCCATCTTATCTAAAGATCTAAAAGGCCAGAACTCAGTGTTGGTCAAAACTATCTAGGGTTGTGAGAGGGCTGCATCTGATGCAGACTTTATTTAAAGTTCTAAACACATTGATTACGTTTTAGTTTCTTTGGCCAACTCCCAACTTAGTGGGTTTGCATATTATAATAAATCAAGGCAAACATATGGTAGAAAGCTATCGGTTAAGAGTCTTAGAGATGCTTATTTTAAAGACAACTTTCCCATTTTAAATTGCTTATGTGAAAATTAAGTGTAAATGACTGTTCTTAACAAAATAACAAATAACTAAGTTCTGCGAACCAATTTCTAGTATATTCGTGTCAAATGGCAATTAGATGGTCATGTTACCTAAAAGTGACAAATCATAAGAGAGGCCTTAGGCTTTTGGAGCTTTCGCGAACTCCAGAGGAGGTTTATATGTTCTAGTCTGCTCTTAATTAGCCCTTTTCTAAACTTGAGATGTAAGATTTACTATATAGTTATCTGTTTGCTTGCATGCAGAGCCCACCACCATTAGAGGTGCCTCTTCAATTGATTGGAAAGGATTCTAAATCTAAAGATGTGGAATGGGACGACGAGGGAGTGCTTGTTCAGTCTATAGACATCTTTTAAAGGTGTGAATAAGTTGTTTCAGGAAATTTTACATCTGGAGATCTTTAATTAGTATAAGCTGCTCTAAAAATTTACCTGCAAATCATTCATTGGTTTAGTTTCTGGGTGCAACTTGGCCCATGATTGTCTTGAACCTGATCTTTAGGTTCAGTGGTGCTTGCATGTCTACACTTCAGGTTGGGAGTGGGCTGAAATGATAACCCATCTTTCCCTAGCTTGAAGAATATAACTTTGTGGTACAATCGTCTTGCTTGACATGGATCTTTGTAGCAAATGCTTCTATAATCTTGTCGAGAGTATGCAACATATATTGGTGTTGCGGTTGGTGTATTCATAAGTTGACAGCGAAAAGATGCAGGCTATAAGATCCAACCAGAAAGTGGATAGCGCTTCAGCACCACTAATATTGAACCCATTTGTAATCTCTATGTGCATTTTTATTATAGAAAATAAATAGTTATTTACAGAGCATCCACCACCCATTGCATTTTTATCTTGGATGAATAAATGGATAATAAAGATAATGAGCAAATCATCTCTCTCTCTCTCTTATGGTACTAGGGGCTTAATTGTCCACTTTTCAGAACCTCAAAGGTTTATGGACCCTGCCTTGTAACAGGACTTGATCTCTGGTAGGCTTAGGCTATGGTTGGTTCTGTGGGTGTTTATTGGGAAAACACCACCACATCAGCACCGCTTAGGCTATGGACCATGCGTTGGTGTTTATTGTGCATGAAACCACTGTTTGGTTTCAACATTTATCGAATAAATATTAAAAAACAGAAACACTTGGATTTATGTGATGGAGGAATTGGAGGAAAACTTCAAATTTTGGTTTCTCCCAATGCCCCAAGCCCCCAATATTATTGAAATGGAATGATTAAAATATGAAGGGGATATTCAACCATAAAATTTAGGGAGAAGTACGGACAGGTCCATTGCAGAGTTCTGATTTCCACTGTAGATCTTTAACATTTGAAAATGTCAATTACCCCCACCCTATGCACCAATGCCCGCCCATGAATTGGCATCAATTTGGAGTTGGCACCTACTCCAACTGTACTTTGGGCCTATGAAATCTGACCCTGGGCTGAATCGTCATTCTCCCTAAAATTTATACTTGCAAGGGTCTTTCTTATCACCCAAGAAACAAGGAGATTTTTTCTTTCTTTTGCCATGTCCTGGGCCCATTAGACAAGCTTGGATCTCCTAGTCCTACTCAAAGTTTTGAAAACCGGATCAGATCAGATGGTTGGAATGGTTGACCTGAGACCTGTCCAGGCAGCCAGTTCTGTTTCACCCTAAAACCGTTCTTGGGCCAAAAACTTGGTTAGCAACCTGTTAACTTGGGTGGTCGAACTATCAACCAGGATAATGGTTTTTGGCAGTTTTTTAATTTTTAATTTTTTAAATTAGAATGAGCCGTCTGTTCAAGTCAGACGGTTGAACTGCTAACTTGAAAACCAGTGGCCAAAGCGGTTTTAATTTGAATCAGTTTTTAAAACATTGGTCATGTCCACTAACTGTTCCCATATTCCTACCAGATTCATGGAGAGATGTTCTCATTACACGGAGATAATGTTTTGTGGTTGGGTAGGAGATCTGGAGTGCCGTTTGACTGGTTATGAAGTAAATGCAAAGTTGTACTATCAACCGATATATTTGTTGTATTGGCGTCGGCCAATACTGATACTGAGGTGGGAGTCTGGGCCAATATGCTCCAATTTTTTATATGCACTTTCTCCCACATTTCAAAATTTGTTTGACTTTTTTATCCATAAATTCCCTTAATTATTATAAGTTTATAACTCACCATTTTTTGTTATAGAAGCAAAATGATTTGAACTTTGGTCTACCACCAACCAAGTTCTAAATATTGATGCCGGTAGGGGTGTATTGGTAATGTTTTTTTATTTTTTTAACTTTTTTTTTCAAATTCGGTTCAGAGGGGTCAGTTTAAGATTCCTCCACCTCCTAAACTGGCCAAAACCCCGATACACCTTCTATAGGGGCATATTGGAATGCTCCCAATATGATACGTATCGGCCGATACAAGTCAATACGTAATGATTTTTTGAACCTTATCACCCACACAAGATTAACAACAATTAACGCATCACCTTCAAGTATGGTATGCGAAAATTGCATAGCATGTGTAAATTGTAGTCCCTCAAGAAAAGTTCTTTCATGCTGGAAGAACTTTGACCAATCAAAACCCCTCCCTGAATTTTAATAGGTAGGTTTTTTTTTTTGGTAAAAAATAGGTAGGATTTCAAGTAGTTGAAAATTTAAAATGTAAATGCAAATTAATAGGCGGGATTTGAGGGAGTTAAATATGTGATATTTAAACATGGGATTAGGTGTCATTTATTGGTATATTTTGGCCCGTACTTCGATCACTGCTTCTTCCTTTGGTCTATATAGACTCCAAAAGTTTCCCTAACATGGTTAATAACAGATCTCACAGAAGGTGGTCTATGCTAGACAAATATATTGTGATGAGGGATGTCTAATCATATTTTTGAAAAGAAAGGGATGTTTCAGTTGCAGTAAAAAAAAAGCATAGCACTGGGGAATTTGCAGCAATTTTTCCTTGATTTTTTTTTTTTTTTTTGTGGAATTAAAAGATTCATCCATTCAATATTGATGATAAGTTCCGATATCTGTCAGATGTGGCAGAACTGGAATGGAGCAAAATGAAAAGTTCCGATAGCCAATAATAAACCAGCCAGGATTGGAATGGAGCAAAATGGTAATCCTAGATTTTGCTAACGGATTGTACAAGCGAATTTGACCTTGTCTACAGTTCTCTTGGAGTTGCTCCTTTCTCCTTTTCCTTGTCATTTATTCTTGATAAAAGATCATTGTTTATTCAGGGTTTTAGAGGACAGGATAATAAGGGAGAAGGTAGCAACTGCAAGAAATTGTAGCACTCTGATCTTTGCACAATGATAGGAGCTTATGGAATCTGCAACATGTTCACACTCGCAGGGTGTTGCTTTAGGAGGGCCCCGATTCCCCTCAAATGCAAACTCCCTTGAGGCTTAAACAAAATAGGAAGGAAGAAGATTTAGAAGTAGCAGCTAACCCACCAAGCTGGATTAGCTGCCATGGCTACTGCTGTACTCCTTAGTGCTTGCCATTTTCTTATTGCTTGTGAGTCATGAAACTCAATTTGGATGGAGTCTTAAACCATATGGACAGTCTGATGATTGTAGTATAAGGTCCCTGCATCTGGCCATCTACTGCCTGTTTAGATTTTCAAAACCACCATCGGGATTGTATCAATCACAAAGATCAATTATACAACTTTAGATCAGGTGAATGGTGATCATTTATTATACTCTAAAAATATTACACTAGAAAATGTTTCAACTTGATATTTGGCTCCAGGCAATGGTTGGCCTCATTGTTGCAAATTTTGAAGTCAAATACTACATTTACACATCATTTATCCCGAGTTCTTAATATTCTTAACAGGGACAGCATGCTTCAGAATATGTGTGCACATATTGCAGGGTCATTGATGGGAGAAATAGAATCAGACAGAAGAGTGCGCAGCCGTGCAGGAGTCTGAATAAAGACGTACAGAAGAGTGCGCAGCCGTGCAGGAGTCTGAATAAAGACGTCCACTCAGTGACAGGTTTAAATAAAACGTATGGACTATTAATTCTAACATTTTTCTGTAGGAAATATGGCAATCATAATGTATATTATTAGCTCAAGTAAAAGCATAGTAAGGAAAAATATCTGGTAGGAAAGTTGTTCACTTAGAACATGGACGCTTCATCCATTTAGAAGGGGTTCATGCGAGACTGATACATGCATTTGTATGTGGAATTGTGGACAATTGCTGTTTTTGTTGTTTTATTACTTGGTAGAGTATATGTATATATATATATATATTTGTTTCATAGTTCTGATTTTCTTTTTATGCCTCAAAAATGCTTTTGGCCTACGAGTAGCCTCTCTGCTACTTAAAAGTTAATCCATTTTAAAACAGCATGATTCAACTAGGTAAAGAGTTAAGACTAAAGACAGTTGATTTGCCCAGACATCATGCCTACGTTTAAAGGACTCCTGAAACTATTTATCAAAAAAACAAGGACTCCTGAAACAAGAAGATGGATGATAAAACAATATTTTCCCAATAATTTGCAAGGATTACTCACTGGACCACCAGGACTCCTGAAACAAGGTGATGATAAATACCAGTGTTCTCAAAAAATAAGAGCATTCTCTATTTTTTTTTTTTTTATTGTAAAGCTAGCAGAGGAATTACAATCAGAACCTTCTCTATTGAATATAAAGCAAAGTGAGCCGAAATACATAAAGCTAGCAGAGGAATTACACCAGATATAGGGCTATGGAATCATGTAATTTCTCAGACCCTCCAGTTATTCAGCTTAAGGCTTTTGATGATCATCATTAATGTCACAAAACTCACAACTGTCAGTAAACAGGGAAACATTCAACAAACAGAAGAATACTAATCACTCCATGTATACATACAGACGTCACAATAGTTTAAATTGTAAGATAAAGAGGTAGTCATAATAAACATTAAGACAAACTTACCCTTCCCAAAAGAAGATAAACTTGCCAAATGAGATACTAGTAAAGAACCATCAGAGCTGAACTGCAGAAGATAATCAGATATAGCACTTCAATGAAGTCATCTTTCTTTGAAGATTAGACAAGCAAAGATTAAATGGACTAAAATGTATTCTTATCATAGTCATGTCTCATGGAACAAAAAAATAAAAAACACAGTCATGTCTCAACTAAAGATGCAGAAGTGTATAAAGACAGCCAAGGTAAAAGGGAAAGAAATGCAATGCAAGAACTTACAAGTTTTCGGTTAATAACTCTGCATATATAGAATTTAGAATGATAGTTTTGAATTTTTCTTCCCAAATACAGCTTCCCAAATTAATGGTGAGAACGGCCCCTTCTTGTCCAAATATTCTCTGATAGCCTTCTCATCGACAAAGTATCCCTTCTCCCTTAATCTCTCAATGGTGCTCTTCGCTTCTTCCACACCCTTGTCCCTACAAATCGCGTCAACCAGGCCTGTAAAGGTTGTCACATTTGGGGAATGACCGGCCTCCAACATCTCAACGCAGATGTCTATGGCGTCCTCCAATCTCTTCCCTTTGTACAATCCCTGAATGAAGACTGTGTAACTGAACGCATTCGGTGAAATCCCATTATTCTGCATCTTTCTAAAAATCCTCTTGGCATCATCAAGTTTCTCAGCCTTACAGAAGCCCTCAACTACAGCCGTGTAGATTACAACTTCCGGGAACGTACCCTTCTCGCGCATTAACCCAAACAGCTTCATGGCTTCTTGGACCAGCCCATCCTTGCAGAGGCCATCAAGCATTGCCACAGCATTCGGGATGAGACCCGTTTCCTTCATTTTCCTGAAAATTTCGTCGGCATCTTGTGGCGTCGAATCTGGTTCTGCTTTGACATCGGTTTCTGTAACTTGGGTGGGAGAAGTTTCGTTTGTATTCTTTTTCTTCTCTTCGCAAAGCCTCAATTTTTCGAGGAAACTCTCGTCCAATGGACTCCCTCTCTTCTCTCCCTTCATGGGTCTATTAGGAAACTGCACTGAAGGACTTTGCTGCGACTCCGAAGTCCTCTCGTCGACGATGTCCGAACCAAAGTCGAATTTGCGGGCAAAAGTATCACCGTTGAACCTACCTTCTCTCTTTCCCTCTCTACTGGATCCAAAATGAGTTTGCCGTATTTGGTCAGGTTTTCTCATTTTCTCATCATCTTCGTCGTCTCCAAGCTTGAATTTTCCATTGAAATGATATTCAGATGGCTCTCGTCGTTTCTCTCCTCTCATGGGTCTGTTGGGTATCGGGTTGGGGGGGTTCTGATAAGTTCTATTACTTCTTTCTTCATCTTTTCCATCTTGACCATAACCAGATTCGAGTTTACTGAAGAAGGGATCCTGTGATGCATTGCTTCTTATTTCTCCTCTTATGGGTGTATCCCGAATCGAGCTAAAATGGTGCACTATAGGAAATGTTGAAACCGTTTCAGAACGATGTGAGAGAAATTTGAGAAGATTTGAGAAACGAAGTTTGGAAGCCATGAACGAGTTTCCTTCTTTCTCTTCTGGTTCAGACTTCAGAGGACCCAGGACAGACTCGGAGGGGCTAGGGTAAGGGTTTTAGGCGAATGACAATTGATTCTCTGATTAAGGGTACTTTAGTCCTAACGCAAAAATGAAAAGGGTACTTACGGAAAAATGATGATGTACCCTTTTAAAGGCTCAAGTAGTTCTCTACTTCTCTTCTCCGGATAAGGCTTTTTACCTCATAACCGCGATTCTGTAGTCCGTATCCGCTCCTTCGGATTTCAGACCTTCATATTCCAGCAACTGTTCTGAAGAACACTTCCAAAGCTTGCAATGGTTAAAAGAAGCTTAGCTTGAACCATCCGTGAATTTCATCGAGGTAACCTTCTCTCTCTCTCTCTAATAGCACCCTCTCAGTAAACTAAAAGGATGTTTGTGTTCCTTCTTCTAATTTGAGTTATGGGGAAGTTACCACGCACAACCTTCTTCAGATTAGACCATTTAATGTCCTTCAGGGGATCCTGTTAAATTGATCAACCGGGCAATTTTTCTTTTATATGTTTGGAAAGGTACCCGGTTGGAAATCTCTGCTCACTTCTAAGACCTTGATTGACGAAGTTTATATTTTCCAATTTAGTAAGATTTGATACTTGCTCATTTGAACCGGTTTCAGTTTAAACTTTCCAGTCTTGGCAAATAGTACACTTGTTTCCTTCTCCCTTCTCTCTCTCTAACTTCAGTTCTTGATGTGGTCTAGACTGTCTAGTAAGACCAGTATATGCTTTTTTCCTGAGTTGTTCATTGGGAAACCAGTTATTTATATTGAATGTGGATAATGTTTATTGTAAAATTTGTTGCTTAAGACTGATTTTATCATCAAAACCATTTATTTTAAGTAAATTAAAAAAAGTACATTTTTCTTCCATCCAATTCTTGTTGTATTTCATGAATAAAAACGCATCGTTGATCTGATGGTTCATTCTGCTTTCTATCAGGTGATATATATGATCTGTAAGGGAAATAGTGCGTGCTCATGAAAAACTTTGGAAATACTAAAGCACAATTTATTACCGTAGAAGTGTTTTTTATATATGATAATGATTGATGAATGCATGCATTGCTAATTTTAATGTCATGGTAGTGTATGCCTATGAAGGATGTTGGAACACGGATGCTTATGGTGTTATCCTCACTCTATCCTGTTGTATGGTTACTATGGTGTAAAAGAATATATAACTTCTTTTAAGCTAAAATTACTTTTCATTTTCCTACATTCTAGTTTTCAGGATAATTCAACTGTTCCTTTTGGAAAACCTGTTTTCTTCAATCTTTCAGAATTCAACTGTTCCTAGTTTTGTATTTCTCTCGTCCCTGAAATATATGTATTGCTGTATTTGAACAAATTTAGGCTTGAATATAAATCTTTCTACTAAAACTATCTTCCCAGGAAAGATGGAAATCAGCAGCAGTCAAAAGGGCAGCATCATTGGGTTCTTCAGGGAACGAGGTTTTGATGAGAAAAACATCCATGAAATGTTCAAAAGATGCAAGCGTTTAGAGGGCACAGAAAGAGAAAGAGCCTCCCAGAATTGGGATTACTTGAGAAGCATTGGTATTCAAGAGAGGAAGCTTCCTTCTGTTGTTTCAAAGTGCCCCAAGATCCTTACTTTAGGCCTAAATGAGAAGCTTGTGCCTATGGTTCAATGTCTTGCAACCTTGGGAACAAAACAGAATGAGGTGACCTTGGCCATAATGAAATTTCCCCACATACTCTCTCATAGTGTGGAAGAGAAGCTTTGTCCTCTACTAGCTTTCTTCCAGGCATTGGGGATTCCAGAAAAGCAGTTGGGTAAGTTGATACTTCTAAATCCAAGGCTCATCAGCTACAGCATTGAAACAAAACTTGTGCAAATTGTGGATTTTCTTGCTAGCCTTGGTCTTAGCAGAGAGGGAATGATTGGTAAGGTTCTGGTGAAGCACCCATTTATTATGGGTTACAGTGTTGAGAAAAGGCTACTTCCTACTTCAAAGTTTCTAAAGTCAGTGGGTTTGACTGAGTTAGAACTCCAAAAAGTGGCAATGAATTACCCTGAAGTTTTGTGTAGAGATGTCGAGAAGATTCTGAAACCCAACCTCTCTTTTCTGAAGAGATGTGGATTTGGAGATAGACAGATAGCAGTTCTGGTGGCTGGATATCCCCCTGTACTCATAAAGAGCATTAGAAATTCTTTGGAGCCAAGGATTAGGTTCTTGGTGGAGGTAATGGGAAGACAGATTGATGAAGTGGCAGATTACCCTGATTTCTTTCGCCATGGTCTGAAGAAGAAATTAGAGTTGAGGCAAAGGCTCTTGAAAGACAAGAATGTAAATTATAGCTTGAGTGACATGCTGGAATGTAATCCGAAGAAGTTTGCGTTAAAGTTTGGTTTGATTGAAGGGCTTAGCTGAGGTATTATTGGTAACTTCCTTTCAATTTTGTGACATTCTTAGTCCAGATTAATGGTTTAAATACCTATCATTTTTATGCAGATTGGAATTTGATGTTGCCTGTGTTGTGGTGTTTGATTAAGGTAAACTTAAATAAAAAATAGTTTAGGCTGCGTTCTCCAGGATTAGACAAAAGAGTCTTTGCCTGCTCCTGCTTTTGTAATTCTTAGTCATTTCCAAATTCTGTTTGTACTGTGTAGAAACAACAAATCTGAATGCTCATCGCAACATCATATACCTAGTGCTCAATTGGTTGGGTCTGATCCGTTTCAGGGTAGACCTGGTCTCGATCCAATAAATAAATGTGCAGAACCAGTCCCAAACCAGTATAATAACGGACCCTGAACCAACCCAATTATTAATTGAGATTATTGGGTCTGATCCGATAAGATCCAAAAAAAAAAATAACAGCCATGCTTTTAAGCTGTAATTCCACAACAAAACTACTCATTTGTTAAATTGACACATTTGGTCAGTGTTTTGTGTTGTGACTTCATGATTTCTTGCTGTCTGTTCTGCTCTGACACTGGCGAAACTTTACATCTACATGCATAGTTGAGCAAGTTTGGATGGATAATATCAGAATCCCTGCCTATTAGAAATTTAACGATCTAGAGTGACACTTGCAATTACAGCTATTTCTACTAGGGATTGGTACTAGTTATATCTGTGTGCCTTGTGCCTTTTGAAAAGGTTCTACAGTTAATTATCAAATAAAAAAAAAAGGTTCTACAGTTAAATCATAAAGAATAGGAGCACACCATTGACGCTGAAGAGAAGAACATACAAATCTTGTGTTGTTGAAACGGCCTTTAATGTATCAGTACCATAAAATACTGTGGAGCTGCCAATGGAAAAGGTGGGTGAATGGGAGAGGCACTCTATTGAATTTGAACTGGTTTAAGGGTCAAATGTAATTAGCAGAGTATAGAGAATTTTATTAGTCAATCGGGGATCAAACTTCAAATTACAGTTGCTTCCCAATCAAGTGAAGCTCTTGGAAGTTGGAATCTATACCGTAACTACTTTTTATATAACTTCCTCTCTTGATTGGGAACAAATTTTGACTCCAAACAGATGGCCATGAGATATGCTCCTCCCCTAGTAGATTTCTATAGTATTTTAGTCTCTTGTCATAACTCAACAAAATAGAAATTCCCTTCATCCTTGTGGTCAAAACACAAAAAGAGATTCCATATCTGTGAGGTTAACAAACATATCCATATTTTTTGGGTAACCTGTACTTTGGGAGTAGTGGTAATTAGCTCTTCCGTTACCTTTCATTTGCAATAAAGACCCTCCTGAACTTTCAAATTCCAACAAAGACCTCTCTATTAAATTGAGTGATGGAAGAAGTTAATTTACCAAAATACCTACTCAAGAAAGGCCCCTCTCCCCGCCACTGGTTGCTGGCCAATACAACAATGACTTGAAAACATCAACTGGTTCAGGTTGCAAAGGTCATAACCAGTGATGGATGCCGGTACAAATTATACAGAAGCCCAGGAGTGCCTTGAAAACACTAATTGATGTGTTACCTGAGGGCTAGCTCCTTGAAAACACTAATTGATGCCGGTACAAATTATGCTAACTGAGGGCTAGCTCCTTGGTGTGTTACCTGGTTTGTTCCAGTGTTGAAGCAGAATCAAATCCCGCAGACGAAAAAGGGGTTAAGGGAAAGTTATTAATGGTGCATGACACCAAATACAAAAAAAAAAAAAAAAACTAATATAACAACCAAAGGCACCGAATACCACAAGAACTTTATCCATGCCTTACCTTAACACACATATTGCAAGGAAAAAGACATCATCTGCAATCGGATCAATTAATTAATTACAACATTCGCTACATCTGATTATAAACCGAAGCTCCTTTAAAACTTAAAAGCAAGCTTAATTAATTAATTGTTTCACACCGGTAGTGGGCTGTCATTATCTTGCCATCTTTACAACATGATATCTCAATTTGGGTGACTGATAGAGAGTAGTTTTCCCTTTTTATTCATTGATGAGCACACTTGTCGAACCAGGATCCTGTCCTGTGATATCAGTCATCTTTGTATGCTCCACATATGTTCACATCAATATTTTCAAAATCGAACCGGACCGGAAAAACTAGGAATCAGTCATCTAATCAGTTTCATTTTACCCCAAAATTGTTATTTGGCCAAAAACTGTTGATTTGGTCAGTGAATCGTTGATTCCAATAGTCGAATCATCAAACCATTCGACCCATGAATGATTTTTGGTCGTTTCTTGAGTTTAAAAAATTTTTAAATTTTTTTTGTCGGAGTGGGTTGTCTGATTGGACCGGACGGTCGAACTGTTTGACCGGAGAACTGGAGCCCAGAATAATTCCCTATCCGGTTCGGTTTTAAAAACCTTGATTCACATCCTGGTGGGCCATAAATCATACTAGAGGATCCAGACTGACTATCAGACCTTTAGGCTATGCCTGGTTTGAAGGAAAAGGTAGGGAAACCTTTACAAACCTACAAACCTTGTAAAGGTTATCTTATATTTCCCTACTTTTTCCTTCAAACCAAGCACACCTTTAAGTTTTAGGGTCATTTACTAAATACATCCTTTGTTTCATGTATTTACTAAGGGCCTATTTGGTTTGCAGGAATAGGGGTCTGGAATCAAAATTGGAATGGGCTATTTTGATTCTAACTGTTTGGTTGGGTATAATTGGAATCGCATTCCCATTCCTGGTGACATTCCCCTATTTAAGGGAATGGCCATTCCCTCCCCTCCCTTGGGAATGAAATATCATTCTAGCTGATTTCAATTCCCATTCTGATTCCTGTCTGAACCAAACAGACTATGGGAATAGACCATTCCGATTCCGATAGATTTTGATTTCGGTTTTGACTATGAACCAAACAGACAGTTAAGAGTAGACCTACTTTGTAGTTTGTGTTTTACAAAAACGCCCCTATAATTTGCAAACAATTTATTTTAATTGATCTTTCATTAGATGACAGTGGAAAATGGCAGTTTTGACCCTAAGGTCCATTTGAATAAATTTGATAAAAAAAATGAAAATACCATTTTTTCCCCTAACAAGATACGGGCAACCACTCTATTTGGTTAATTTTGTTTTCTGTATGGGCCCTTACCCCTTGAACATTTTACATTCAGTTTAGGTGATCATGTTACTATTTTCAAATGGCAAAACAAACACTTCTTTGTGAATGGCCCATAAAGTAAATAGATTGCAAACTATAGGGGGTATTTTAGTAAAGGGAAAATTCCCGATAGGTACCCTGTACTTTAGGCTGAGTGCCAATTTAGTACCCCAACTTTAAAACCCTACAATCTAGTACCCAAATTTTTATTTTGCGACAATCTAGTACCTACCGTTAATAGACCGTCAATTATGTATATTACGTGACTTCATGTGCGATTTAAGACTTTTAAAAATGTCAAAATTACCCTTGGACACTGTTCATCATCTTCTTTCTCAAGAAAATGAAACAAGCACAAACACACTGTTCATCATCTTCTTTCTCAAGAAAATGAAGATCAAGTTCCGAGAACCCAAAGAATGGAATGTCGGAATGTTGAAGAGTAGGACCACTACTACTCCCTCGAAAAAAAATCTATATATTAAAAAAGGAAAAGAAAAGGCGCTACTTTAATACTTTGCTTGGGGGTGTAGAAAGAAGAAGAAATAGAGACGATGGTCAGATCAATTTTGCTCAGGTTTCCTGGTTGACTCAAACGTATTTGCTGCTATTGCTGAGAAGCGGAGGACATACAAATGTAAGTAATGGTAGATGTATTGATCAAAGAAAAGAAAAGGAGAAGGAAAAGAGGAAAGGAATCCATCCATTGATAAACGTTGGCAGAAGAGAAGAGCATCGAAGATGAGCCATGCTCTCCAATCCTACTCGCTGAAAGAGTATGGAAAGCTCATGAAGGATGCCAAGTTCACTTTCAATCCCACTTCCATTTTCTTCTTGCTCTTGAGGCAGTGCAAACGGCAATGGAGGTTGTTGTTGAACCACATTATTGGCGAATGGTGGTAGCCAAGTTGGTGGTGGTAGTGGTTGTTGAATCACACCGGGGAACGTGGTCGGAAAATGGTTTGCACCTTGATACCTGCTACCGGAAGATGCCACTGATTGGGGAGCAAAACCAGGAAGGAATGAGCTCATCAACTCCAAAAATGGAGAATATTTCCTCGTTGTTGTTAGAGTTTCCTTGCCCTTACACGCCTTATCCATCGAGTTGTAGCTACCACTGAAACGAATCATCTGACCCAATCCAACCTACAACTCTAGGGCATCCGTCATGGGAAATCCAGCATGGTTGTTATTGGTGTAATTGAAATTTGGGGCTTAGTTATGCTTATTGGATGAACCCATATTCTCAAATCTTGGATTGATACTGTTGTGGTTGTGGCTGTATAGGTTCAATAATGTGTTGGTAGAATATCTCGGTTGCATCTAAGATCGTTGAGGGTTCATCTGCACTGTATTTGTACCTTTTCCCAGTAAGGATGAACTCATTCCAACACGGTGTGGTTTCATTCGTTGATTAAGAGAAGGTGCAGAGCCAAGAAAAGTGAACTTGATATGCTCTTCAAGCTCGACTACTCTGAAGTAGGTAAGCAAATTGATCGTCTCTACCTAATGCCCCGCTCCGCCGTCTAACTCGCCAACTTCAAACCTTCCCTCTACGAACGCCCTGTCTGTCATATCGCTGTCGAAGTCTCCAAGAATCTCGAACGTGCCTTGGCTCTCATCTGTAAGTGCAAGTGCAGCTGCGTCCTCTGCAGATTCGTCACCGATTTCCGCAAGCTCTTCAACCTCCTTGACGCCTCCATCGGCAACAAACTTCAAAGCCTGAAGAGTTTTGAAGCAGCAGAAAAAGAAAGAAGAGTAGAAAGAGCTTCATTTTGTGTCGGATTCCGAATCTGCACAGAAAAATCATTAATAGAAGGATGGCTCGTAATTGTAGAAGGTTGGGAGTTTATACAAAGGAGTAAAGTTGGAAGTTTACACTTAAAGGGCATTTTTGTCTTTTTACATGCTATTTAACAGCTGGTTAACGTCGGGTATTAAATTGTTGCAAAATTGAAGCTCGGGTACTAGATTGTCGCGTTTTAAAGTTCGGGTACTAAATTGACACTCGGCCTAAAGTATAGGATACCTATCGAAAATTTTCCCTTTAGTAAAATAAAAACTACGGATAAGTTTAAATGAATTCATGAAATTCCAGGGGGTGTTCTAGTAAATGACCCGATGTATTATTTCTAAAGAAATTACTACCCATAAGGGTACACTACTAGACGGCTTCCTTTTCTAGGTGGGCATAGTGAATTTTGTCTTTGATAGGTTTGATTGTAGTGAAAAGTTGTTGAAGGGCTCTCTGCTGGTCCATTTTAATTTGACTCTATGCTGTTAATCATCTCTGGAGTCACCACTCACCAACAACCCTGATTGACCTCATTTGTGTGTCCCGGTCCCCTCAATGCATTTGGTCAAAACACTCCCCATTCCACTACCCACCATAAAATTTTAAACCACCAGTCTATACATACTCCAAAGGAATTTGAATGCGATTCACACCAACCTCACAGTATATTACAGCCCATGTATTTAGAATATCTCTCCATGAATGACAATATAATATACAATATACAAGTACAGGAAATATTTACAATGTATGACTACAAAAAGC
The DNA here is from genome assembly GCF_000365185.1 of Nelumbo nucifera. The sequence continues at coordinate 2,302,709 of NW_010729137.1, read as the reverse complement.
AAATCCGGACTCACTCCATAGGCTGCCCCACACTGAGCAAAGCTGAATTCTTTTTCCTTGAATTGTGTATACTTGGGAAATATGTAACCTTGAATTGTGTATACTTGGAAATATGTAACACTAACACCGCGGCACAGCTGCAGACCTGCAGTTCTTTCTCCTTGAATTGTGTACACTTGAAATATGTAACATTAACAGCTATCCATGTAACACAATGTGAGAAGAAGAAATTCACAAATTCAGACTGGTAGATAGATAGGTGAATTTTTGATTTGTTGGTGCTAACGGAAAACTGGACAGCTGCAAACGGGACAAATTCTTCCATTTGACTAGTAAGATGGAAATAGATGTCTATGAGACGAATCGTCTATTTAAGTCTTGAGACAGATCCAGTTCTCTTAGAACTCTCCCAAAGTCCCCAAATCCACAACAATCCCTCCTATGCCCTTTTCTACTGAATTTGAGACAATCCCACTTCACCTTTTACATCTTTTGTTTACTCTGGAGAAAAGTTTCTTCTAAGAGGGCCATGGATCCTACGCCATTAGTAGGGTCCGATTACAAGTCTAGATCAAAGACAATATCAATCAAGATATGGCAAGAGTGGAAGAAGTTGTGGCTCCTTGCTGGACCTTCAATTTTGATCGCTGTATTCCAATTCTCTCTGTTTGCAATCACACAGACCTTTTCGGGACATCTCGGAGCAGTTAAACTTGCTGCAGTGGCTATCGGGAACTTGGTCATCTCCGGGATTGGCTATGGCTTCTTGGTAACTAATCAGAAGTCTAGACTGACTAGACCCTCTGTATAGATAGATGCTATACTTGTTTAAAAGAAAATTCTGTTTGAATAACATAGATGTATGTATGTATGTATTGGATCGGTTTCTAAACATGACTAGATGACATCCCTTTAATTTGTTTCACAGATGGGCATGGGAAGTGCTTTGGAAACCTTATGTGGACAAGCATTTGGAGCAGGGCAGCTACACATGATGGGCATATACTTGCAAAGATCATGGATAATCCTGAGTGTGACCGCGGTGGTTACGTGCCCGGTCTTCATTTTCGCGGCCCCGATCCTACGGCTCCTAGGCCAAACTGCTGAGATTTCCCAAGTTGCTGGGGAGTTCTCTATATGGATTATTCCACAGTACTTTGCATATGCATGGAACTTTCCAATGCAAAAGTTTCTGCAAGCACAGAGTAAGGTCATGGCAATGACATGGATGTCGGGTATTTGCCTAGCAATCCATGTAATATGGAGCTGGTTGTGTATCGTGAAGCTGGGGTGGGGACTTGTGGGTGCTGCCATTACACTGAATTTAGCATGGTGGTTGCTAGTGTTGATGCAGTTGGTTTACATCCTAGCCGGGAAATGCCCTGGAGCTTGGACTGGCTTTTCATGGTTGGCTTTTAAGGATTTATATGGGTTTGTGAAGCTCTCCATGGCTTCAGCCATCATGCTATGGTAGGTCCCTCAGATTCATTAAATCTTGGGTGGAACTGGAGATAGAGATATTCATTTTCTGTGGACTGTGGGCCTTCCAATAAGTTGATGAGTTTGCTCTGTTTACTTTGCAGTTTGGAATACTGGTTTGTAATGATTTTGATTTTGCTAGTGGGGCATCTGAAGACTAATGCAGAAGTGTATGTGGATGCCATGGCCATATGGTAAGTATAATTAATAAGCTTTTACAACCAATGGTTGTTTGCTTCAGTTATTCTCGGGCCACCCCAAATGTTCTTCCTACTCCTACCCCCTTCCCATGATAAAACAAATTTAATTTGTTAACATCAAACTTTGAATATTAATTACTAACTTGCTTTTTCACTTAACCAAATTGTGTTAATTTGTATAGCTTGAATTTGGATGGATGGATTGTGCAAGTCCCAATTGGATTTATGGCTGCAGTAAGGTGAGAACCCATCTTTTTCAAGTATTGCAACAACCTGCTTGACCCCAGGGCCCGTTTTGTTTGTGGGAGTAGGATCCAGAATCGGAATTCAAATGGGTTATTCTGATTTCAATTGTTTGATTGGGCAGAATCGGAATTCTATTTCCATTCTTGCTGGAATAGCATTTCCGCTTAACTACACGCTGTAGGCAGCTAGGTCATCCATGGAACATTGGCAAACTGAAAATGTTAATGACCCCCATTGTTTTATCTTTTGTAATTTCACAGCGTTAGGGTGTCAAATGAACTTGGAGCAGGAAACCCAAAAGCTGCCAAGTTTTCGGTGATAGTGACGGTGTTAACATCACTCGTGGTGGGCATTGCTTTCATGCTTGTAATTCTGATAACTCGCACTAGTTTCCCCGTACTTTTTACAAATGATGAGCAGGTGAGGAAGGAAGTATCAAGGATCTCTTGGTTCTTAGGACTCACCATCGTCCTCGAGAGTGTACAACCAGTTCTATCAGGTCAGCAATTTCAACTTCTCTTTTCATCACTTTCATTTAAAATTACATGTATAGATATAGGTTGGTCCCGTTTTGGGGTTGGCCTAGGCCTACTTGCTGAGCCCGAGTTGTAAATTGTAATCAGCATTTGCTCAGTTGAATACAATAAAGCAAAATTAGGCACAACCCAGAGTCCCATATCTTTCAAAATTGTCGTTTGATTTTTATAATCAGGAGTCGCAATAGGAGCTGGTTGGCAAGCCATTGTGTCCTACATCAATATTGGATGCTACTTCCTAGTTGGGCTCACTTCAGCTATTATCATGGGTTACAAATTCAATCTTGGTATCAAGGTCTCTCTCTCTCTCTCTCTCTCTCTCTCTCTCTCTCTCTCTCTATCTCTCTCTCATTTCCATAAGAGTAAGGAGGTATAATCAATATAATGGGGCTTCCTTACTCCTTAGAGAAGAGAACAGAGATATTTTGATCTATATATGTCAATAACTTAAGGTATGACCAATTGGAAACGAAAATGAACAGGGCATCTGGGGTGGAATGTTACTCGGGTTCGTGGCTCAACTCATAATCATATCCATAGTCACATTGCGGACAGACTGGAATAAAGAGGCAAGTACATCCAAATGGGCCTACCAGCATTTTTGATTTTATGGTATTGAGCTTTGTTTTGTTCCTTTGAGCCCCAAGTTTATGATTTTAGGCAATGCATGTCTTTGAGTGCAGGCATCAACAGCACAAGACAGGGTGTCAACATGGGAAAAGTCAACAAGAGATCCGGTGGATGAAGAATCTTTTAGCAACGGTACTCACATCACCACCTAAATAGGGTGGGTACATGTTCAATGTTTAGATCACTGGAGAGAGAGAGAGAGAGAGAGAATGGACCCAATGAAAGAAAATTTCCCCATTACAATTAATGTGGGTTATCAGTTATCAGGAGATAATAAAATAGACTAAATCCTTGACAAAAATTGGTTGATGCGTATTGCTAATTTGCATAAGAAAGGACTCCAATTTGCACATGTGAAAGTAGGTGCCGTGCGTGGCTAACATGTTTCAGCCTCAGCCTGCACCAAAGCGAGTGCAGAAAATCCAGACTCCAATTCAAGAAAAGTTTATTTTCATAATTGTTAGTACATATTAACAGCACAGCACCATGTTTGATTGGAGTCCTCCCACCATCAATCATTTCCCAAGGTGTGGTATTATCATTAACAATGACTTTACATGAAGGCAGTAACAACTCTTACAACATACGAGTTTAAATTTACGACTGATTACAGAGCAAAGGCTGATTACATGAATACTCTTTCTTTGGCCAAGTCCCTGTGGATCATGTACCGGAAGGCAGAATCTTGTGGTGCCCATGCAATGTGTTTGTCAAGCCTTCCTTTAATGCATCTTACAATAGATTTCTTTTGGGTTTCTGATACGCATTCATGTATCATCTCCAAAAGTCCAGATAAATTTAGGGAAGCATCTTTAGCAAAATAGTAAAGAATTTTTGGAAGGATAATCTTCATTCCCTTCTGGATGTGGACACTAACTTGGACAAACTCTTCTTTGGCTACTCTGAGCTCTTGAAACACATTCTTTGCTGTGTAGACTCGGACCTAACAAATAATGAATCAACAGGCAAGTCACTAGCAGTTAATTTAAAGTGGAGAGAGAGAGAGAGAGAGGTACCGCAGGATCAGAGTAGGCCCCTGAACAAAGTGCAAAATGAACAAGTGGCTCAGGGTAATCAAGGGCATAGATATGCTTGCGAGTCCCTGTTTTCAACTTTGTTCCTGGTGAGAACAATGTCTGTAGCCACTGCACAATTTGCAAGGCATCATGTAAAACAAAACTAGATTCAGATATTGAACTTATATTTGTTTATGATCAGTAACATGAACTATCTTTTATTGAAAATGGAGGGAATACACAACCCATGCACATCATGTCTCTTTATAGAACGATCTTGTATTTTTTTAGTGTAAGTCTTCAATTAACTTGAAATTTGCTCTTATATTTACTTGAAACCAACATGTAATCAAGCTCATTTTGTCTACAACTCCTGTTTCTCTGTTTTTCCCTTCCATTAGCTAATTGGTTCACAGATATTAATTCCAGAATTGCATCTGATTCTGTGGTGCTAAATATATGAACTAATTGAACATACCGGTGATGAATGGCGCAACTGGCATCCTAAGATGGAGCTTTGTATCATATAAGCATTTACTGAATGTCCCCCGACATTATATGATGCCTGGCAATGAGAATTGAAAAATCTGAAGTGAATGTCAAATGAATAATTATAACCTGAAAATTAGCATTCAGAGTATTACCTTTAGTACCATGGATGTACTTCTGATGCAATTATGATGTATTCCATATGCCAAGTATGCCTGCAAAAGAATAACTGCTGAGATACTGCCTTACAGATTGAACATGTTGAATAGCCAAACCCGATTAACATCATAAATTTTTCTTCCCACTATTATAGACTAAACAGCAGTCTCAATAGAAAGAACTTCTGTCATGCATTCAGGGGATGTGACTTTACAAGACTGTTTGGATTGGGGTGGAAAATATGAAGGATTCCAAAATCTGCTAATTTTGCATTCTGGTGTTTCCTCTGAAAATTGAGCTGCACAAATTCTAGAATATGGATTCTTTGCCACCTTTCCTGTTGTTTTATAGGATTTTTGTATCTTTTTTTGTGGGTGTGGCAAGCCATCACCAAATCCACTAGTTTTAGTATCACTTAAAGGATTTTAGTATCCTTTTCCAGTCCCATCCCCTGCCTTCCCCCACCCCCCCAAAAAAAAAGATAACCTAATTTAATGTAGGGATTTCCGACTTAAAAGTCAGATGCTTGGAATCATATATTGTGAAGTCAGTATCGATCATTTAACAGTTGTCTCACTGTCCAAAAGAATGTGGGGCATTTGATGGCTTCAATATTCTCATACAGTTGATCTAAACCTAGAAAAACTCCCAAATGGGATTCTGTGAATTGTAAAAATACCTGGTAGGCATAGTGTGATATGACCTGGAATACTCTGATATTCAGAATATTCAAACTGACATAAAATAATCAGCAACTTTGGGAACATAAATTACCAAAACAAATTTCAAGTTCAGCTTTGAAAGACATACGTGCATCACCAAGGCATTGTGGATGTTGATCCAGAAAGAAAGCTTCTCTTCACGCTTCATATTCCTCGGGTCAACCTTCTCAAGATGTTGAACCAGTGACCTATAAAGCTTTAGGTTTAGTACAGTTTTAGAAACTTTAGGTCTGGCAAACTTTTTCATTGTGAAAGTTGTTAAGAAAATGAGCCAAGCTAAGATGAGAATGTTAAATGGATAAATGGAAGGTCTAGGAGGGTTAAAATCAAATATAAACACAACCAACAAAATCTCTAAGCTGGACATGTACTAGAAAGAAAAAGAACTGCTTTGGATAGACTTATTGTTTGGTTTATGTTGAAGGACCATTATTCTTTTCTTTCTGTTTTTTGTGGTCATGGAAGGGATTTTCGGTTTGTTGAAGATTGAAATGGTAGTAAGAAGATTTGTACTGTCTAGAAAGCTTTAGCCATTTCAGTTTTCCTGAATCAGTTTGTTTTTACTTGAAAGAACAGAAAACTATATTGATAGAAGGGTTAAGAATATAAAAGTACAAATCATGATAAACAGATCCTCCAGATAATGCAGTGAAATGAAACATGCACAAGAATTTCAGCGCAAGTTGAGAGTAGACTACCTAAACCTTTGAAGCATGGCAGCAGCATAGTTAAACCTTTCATCATCTACACATATCTTCAAAACTTCTAGCATTGCATCATATGGCTCATTCTTATCCTTCTCCACTTTAAGCTGAGAAGGATTCTCTGGAGTTTCTTCGCTGTATCCGGAACTCCAGTGATCATGAGGTGAAAAGGTACTAGAAGAGGACAAAGAGGAAGTTGGAGATGCTGACAAGCCTATCTGGGGTAGAGGGGGATTGGCTAGTTTGCAATAAATAGCAGATATGCATCTTACAATTTCTTCAGAAAGTCTATCTGGGGTTTCAGGGATGTCATCTATCAAAGAAGCACCAAGGTAATCTGCAAGGCTGCGGAACCCTGAATCATCATTCTTGCCATCCTGTAAAAAGATGCACCATAAACCTGGCATGTAAGGTTTTCTTTTGCTTCAGTAATGAAAAAATGGGGGGTGGGGGGGAGTAAACCTAGAAAAGATTAAATAATAAAGAAAATTCTCTCTCTCTCTCTCTCTCTAAAAAAGGATCACATTCTTATAAGAAGGTTCTCTATACACCTTTAAAAGAAAGATTTCTGGAGTACAAACAAAAGGAATAAATTAAAGCATGGAGTATTATTATATATATGACTCGATAATTTGAGCTTCTTACTAAGGGGTCATTTGGCTTACCTTTAAACATTTTCACCAGGGATCAGTTCAAGAATCTATTTTTCCATTCTCTAAGCTGGCAATTATTTTGCAAACTCAGTTGACAAAATGGGTTTCATAAACACTTGACTCTAGTTGCTAGAAAATGTTCTCTAGAAACTAAACCTAAGCATTGAAGTGAAATTTAAAAGCTGCCTCCTTGGCCAGCATCAAGTCTAGAGAATCAGTAGCTTCTCTAGTTGAATTCTTTTTAAGGCCTAAAATAGAGGTTAAGCAATATTCTTGCAGAAAATATTATAGAACAAATATTAGTTCATATTTCATAAGCACTTCATTAGGAATAAATTAATACTTCTTGTTAACCTCAAAATAAAAGTAACACATTGAGAATGAGTAACTACATATGTTGCATACAATTTCATGGGTAAGGCCTACATACCATTCTAGGTGTTACATCTGGAGGAGGGTGAATGGGATTATCAGAACCAACGGAACCATGTTCAGGGGCAACTCCATTATGCTCCACTGTGTCATTGCTGAGCACATCAGCATCCTTATGGCAACAGAATTCATTTCTTTTGTCCTGTGAAGGAGATTCTGTCCTAGATGGCAAGTCAGGTCTAGAGCCCTCTTCTATGATAGTGGAAGGCAAGGTAGCTAGATGGTGTTCAAAAGCCTTCCGATATAGTGAAAGAAGATGTCGTTCCAAATGCGTAACTTCCACCTCAAGTGCTGCAATCTCCTTGATCAGTTCTGCAGCAGACTGTTTCACAACCCCATGGTTAAAAGTTCAACAAGTTGAAAACAGAGTGACATTCAATAAAACATCAACTTGTCAACCCTTATGAATAAATGAAACCATAAACACAAGGGTATATTTAAGAGTATCCTCATCCAAAGGTCAATAAAGAATATATTTCTAGGAAGTCATCTAGTTAAAAGATTTATCATCCCTATCAAAGAAGCTACCTATCCAATCTAATAAAAACTTTTCCATCCTGCCTTTAGATTGCAAACTACAACTTTGGATCTGTGCATCCTCCACAAAGAATAAACATAAAGAAACAAAGAAACAAAGAAATAATGAAGAGAAGATCACTGGATCCATGTAATTATAATGCTCTCTAGAAACTGAATAACCAATATACATGGACACATGGATATGCCAAGTATAGAACATCCGAGCTAGAACAAATACTACATTAGATTTTAAAAGATACATTATATAAAAACTTGCATCACCTAAATTTAATGGGTAGCATTAGCATAATACAATTTTGTTTTATTTACAATATCTGAAAGGAGCAGTGGAGCAACAGCAATTGAGAATATGAATACCTAAAATCAAATGGAAGCCTTATTAAACCAATTGATGTTTAAAATTAAACATCAAGTCTTTTTATAAGCATTTTATATGCAAAATATCTTACTTACCCATGTACATCCATGTAATGACCCTTTTTATAACACTTCTGATCTTATTATAACCATCTTATAGAACTTTCCTTCCAGCCTTATTTGTATAAAGATAACACGACAAATGCCATATGCGCTCCTCCATCTTAACAATAAGCTCTAATTAAATGAGATTATGGATTCTCTTCAATTTCTCCTCCTCTATGGATGACTAATCCTAGGTAATGGCAATGGTCAATTAGGGGCATCTCTTAATCATGAATCATTATTGCTCCAATACTGCAAATTCAATTTTTTCATCAAACTGAATGGCATGGTGAAACAGGATTCGTGTAGCCGAGCCCATATGGTTGGGACGGTTAGATGATGATGACGGTGGTGGTGACAATGCATATATTCTTAGTCCCATTACCTTTTTATGATTTTAAAGGTTCTCTTTATGGTTCTAGCTTTGCAAATGCACCTTGTTCAGTGGCTTCGATCTTGTTAATAAAAGAATATAATTAGCAAATAGCATAAACCAAGGGGCAATTGCTTGGTGTAATGGTAAAACCTTAGGTTGACAAGCACGCGAATGTGGATTTGAGTCTGAGAGATGCCACTTTGTGCAAAAAACATGTCAAGGGTTAGATCTCCAGTCCACACTATCCACCCCTCTCGAGACCCTAGTAGTTAAGACCAACATTGGAAAATGGACCTTTTAATTAGCATATACCACACGACCTCTTTGCTTGTCCCATAAATGACAACTTTATGCATTTAGTTAGTTTAGAGTCTTTAGACCATGTGTAAGTATGTAGAGTTAGCCACCGCACCTCTTGCGATATACAATGAAAGAGACAATGCCTGAGCACAAGTGAAACCCATCTTTTCACAAATTTTGTATCGCAGCTTTGCATTCTCATATCGCAATTTCACAAACTCTACATTGCAACTTTGTTTCACAGCTTCGTATTGCAGGTTCCCATCACATCGCACTATCACAATTAGCCTCTCATCACATTATCCTTTGTTCAAATTCTCGTCACAATTTCTTTATGGACTTAAAAGGGCCATAGCAACCCATGTCCTCACATGCACACGTTAGGAAGGGGCAAAGGCCCAGACACTAAGGTAACTGCTTGGGCACGTGGTGAGATCCCAACAAAAATGCAAGTGGTGCAAATTGGGTAACTATGTAACAAATTCAACTCCTTTCCAGAAAGAAAAATCTCCAAGGAAATCCATAAATAGGGGACCCCTGAGAGGATCCATGGCACATTCCTACCCATTCAAACCGCATAAGTTTCCTTCTTGTGTCAAAATTTCCTTTTCCACATTAGGCCCTCCCTCTTAGATCTAAGATCTAAGATCTGAGACTGTCTTTTGACAACCTCGCTCAGTCTCACCTTTGAAATTTCAACATCTAACTACAACAGCCCGATCCCTTGTTGGAGGGTATATAGGCAGCCCCCTGGGGGTCTGGGGTCTGGCCAGCTTCTCTACCCCCCCCCCGGTTTAGATCGTCATCCCCCTCAAACCTTCAGAGCATAGACCGCACTCCATGGCCTTACACCATGACAAGGACACAACATTGTAAAGGCACAAAACACAGAAATCTACACTAGAGGTGTTCAACATGGGTTTAGAAGAATAGTTCTTTACTTTTTATTTTTAATATATTTAAAGTTTATAAAACTTTTTTCTGAGATCTAACATTTTATGTAATTGGCAGTGACAGTTTTTAGGAGTTAAAGGTAGTTTCTTAACAACAGTTTCAAACCATTTCTTGGAACTGAAATTAACCACATCTACAGTAAGCATCAATGCATTCCAATATACAAATTAACAAAATGGAAAGGGTGTTTAGTATTGGTGTGTTGTAAGGTTCTAAATATCGACACGGGCCGATACGCTGGTAGGGTGTATCGGCCTGTGTCGGTGCTTTTTTTTTATGTTTCACTTTTTTTTCAAAATCAGTTCAGAGGGTCCGGTTTAAGGCCCGACTACCCTCTGAACCAGTGGCTGACCCGATACAACCCCTGTAGGGGCGTATCGGGAAGCCACCAGCACGATACATATCGGCCGATACGTGTCGATACTTTGAACCTTGGTGTGTTGTATGAATGTTGTGTTTTTACTTGATTTTAAGAATTGGAAAATGAGAAAAAAAAATTTTGGGTACCAAGTAGAATGCTAAATCGTTATTTATTACACATAAGCACCACTAGGCGCCATTGTGCACCACATAGGACAAACCGCCCACACAACACCGGAACACCCCCTTGTGCAGGAAATATCCAGATGGTGTTTCCTTCAAAATGCACTTTCACATAACCCAAGAAAAAAGAATAGTACAAAATATGTGTACTTGATCAACCCAACCAAACAGGATTTTGGTTTGGTAAAGTGAAAATTCCTGTGGTGTTTATGTGGTGGCAAAATGGTTCAACAACACCTGCACAACACCATGATACCAAGCACCACTTTAATTGAGCACTTTTCTATGTTGGATGGATTGCCATTCAATGCAAGGATGCAATATTCCAAAAACACAAATCATACAAGACTAGGTAAGAAACCTTATCTCTTTAGGGCTCTGAAATAGACCATGTCATCATCATCATCCAAGCCTTATCCCAGATATATGGGGTTGGGCCGGTTGGCTAAAAGAATACTGTTTTTCCATTCCGTTCTGTTTAATGCCATAATTTGGCTACAGGATGAGTGCAGTCCAAATTCTTGGAAGCAAGATATGACTTGGACAAACCATTGTGAGCTGAAAATTGTAGAAGGCCCTGGTCTATTCAGCCTCCCTTAAAGATCAACATGTATTATACCTTCTGTTGTCCATGATCACAAATATTATTTTGCACCAGCACTTCAGGCAATTACTGATATTATCAGAATCAGTTACTGGAATCATATAATTTTTCTGTCACTCAATATTCTACATATGCTACAGCCGTATGACTAGAAGGAAGTGAATTTCCATTCAATATCATACCTCTCATGGTTTCCCAATTATAAAAGATGATAAAAGAGATTGTAAAGCCTTAGTGTTGTGATAAGTGGCATACACAATCCTAATTTACAATGTTCAATGTATGAAAAGAAAGGCAATAATTCTTTGCTGTTACTAGTTCTGGAGGCAAATGTCCCTTGGTCAGAAGTTTAGGTCAAAAGAAAGGGACTTAGCTCTTCAATCTAGGACACTATCATAGGCCCAGTTTGGAGGCCACAATATCTGGCCTTGATCATTTGATTTAGTGAACAATAATGAACTAAGAGAAAACCTAGAATGTTCTGATCATATTCATCTTTTGGCACAAAACTAAAACAAGTGAAGAAAGGGGTAGGATTACTTACAGAATCAGAACTATAGGATAATTGTGGTGAAGTATGTAGCATATCATTGTGCAAACAATTATCAGGACAGCTGCAAATTGAACTGCAATGTCAAACGCAACAAAGACAAAGAAATGAGACATTTTAATACACTCAATCAAATTAAGTGTTGAAAAGGATGGCTACTAATCAAATTAAAAAGCCTTGATTGAGAATCAATTACTTTTCAACACTAGAAGTATATCCAAGTATTCTGAGAGCATTCCATGATTTCTAAACTAATATAAATAACCCAGAAAACAACTCCTAATTCTCTACAACAACTCGTAATCGTATCCATTTTTTGAGAATCGAGAACCCCTGCCTAATCTCCTAATGCTTACCTCTGCAAACTCAAGTGTGGGGAAGAAATGGTAGAAGAAGGACAAGAACACGAAGAGGATGAGCGGCAATTAACATGCAGCATTGTCTATGGCTGCTATTCTGATATCTCCTGAGAATCTGAAGAAGGGAAATTGTAATTTTTTTCAGCTACCACAGAAGGGGAAAACCATATAATTGTCAATGTGTTACTATATGATCTCCCGACAATCTCGAATAAAAGAACAAATATAAGCAATGAGTAGGAGATGACATATAGGGTATTTATTACCACTAAAAAACACAAGCAAAAATAATAATCACCATTTATTCAACTTCAAATATCAAAAGAAAAACACAAGGGAATCCACAGATGAAAACAATAAGAGTAATAATGTCAAGGGTAAAATTAAAGGAGAGGAACCTCACATGAAGTCAAATTCTAAACATTCTGACAGACAACTTGAGAATACTGAATACATACAGGATGAAGCCAAAACGAAGAATCTTTAGAAGGAAGAGAGCTTCATCACCTTAGTATATTGTGTGGGAAGAAGAAATAATCAAGAAGGATCAAGAAGAAGGCATTACCAGTAGCAGAAATGGGGAACCCACTGAAATGATATCAGCAGAGAGGCACTACCAAGCTTCCAAACAACGGAATCTATAAAAAATCACAGGACCCATCTCGAAAAGATGGAGCGATTATGGAGTTATCATGAACAGGAACATTGCAATTTGCAAAAGATCTTCCAACGGGTGTTCAAACAAGAGATTTTCTGGAGGACGGACGACCCACCAGAGCGAGTTGAACCAGGCATTAATTGTCTCAGCAACAGAGAGAGAGAGAGAGGGGGCCACTGTTACTGCCTTAAGAAAAATATCATTTAAAAAATATAAATCACATCTTATTAGGTGGACAGAACTCACAGAAGTGAGCAGTTATGATGACGAAGGAAGCAGTGGGAGAGCAGGTATTTCAGCTCTGCCTAACACAAAAACATTTCATCTTATCATTAGGTTTTGGTTTCTTAATGGCGAAAGATTGGATCGATTAGCGAAAGAAACAGTTAAGAGAGTCAAATTTTTATCTGGGTATCCTATTCCTGGATATAACTTGGGATATATAATGAATAATGAAATGAAAACAAAAGCAGAAAAATTAGGAGGGGCAACGCAAAGGTCCAATTTCTCCTTCTTTTCTTGTGCATCTTTAACCACACGACAGGAACATTATATCGGTTCAAGTGGGTCCTCCATCTCTCAATCAAGGTGGATCCTCGTTACTCAAACAATGTCCCACATACATACCACCGACTTCACATCTGCCTCCCACAGAATGCGCTTCAAAAACTTCCCACGTGTACATTTCAGCGTGCACGAGATATTCCTAATATACAGTTGAGATATGCTGTGGAATGTTTTTGGGAGCACATTCTGTGAGGGTAGATTTGAATTCATACATACCTTCTGTAAATGAAACATCTAAGGTTCAATTCGGGCGTGCTCAAAAATATTCATGCCAATAAGCATTTATTTTGGGCCAGATCACACTAATAAGTATTTATTTGAATATGGAAAATAAATTCAAAATAAGTATTTATTTCTTTGTGGCCTATCTTGATTCGTTACTTTTCAATTAACACTTATTTTTAAGTATTTATTTAATAAATACTTACTTTTTACTCCCAAAATGATCACGTGTAAGGGGTTAAAAAGAAAAAGAAAAAGAAAAAAATTGGAATCGTTGGGCTTTTTTTTGGGCTCAAAAGAGAAAACGTCATTGACCAAAAGCAATTTCTAAATTCTGACCAACAGACAACAGACTGTAAGAAGAAGGAGGATTTTAGGAAAGAAATGTAAGAAGGTGACGTAATCCTAAAGCAAAAATATGAATTCAGATCTGCGCCCCACACCAAAAATATATATTGAAAGAATGCCAAATTATGTCTAATGATTGTCGTTTTCAAAGAAAGAAATGGTTTGGAGGAAGGAAATTCACACCCATTTAGAGAAAAAAAAAATAGTAAAAATAATCTGAGGATGACATAAGTATTCCATTAATATGATGATGATGATGATAAGACATTTTACAGGGATTTCCAATAATGACAAATAGCCGTTTCATTGATATTCATTTGATTTTGAGGTTCTTGAAATTATTCCATAAGAAGAAAAAATCTTTACTTAAAACTCTGTTAAAATTTAAACCGTTTAAGAGGATTTGATAACTCAAATTATGTTTGCCGTTACCAAGAAAAAGTAAATACATTTACTTTCATAACGACAGTTCTAATTACCTCTTCACACATTTGATAATTAAACCTCAAAAAAAAAAAAAGGAAGAAAGCTATTCAGTGGATTTTCTTGAGTAAATTGTTGAAAGCTTTCTTAAAATTTATGCTCATTGCTGAAACTTCCCTTGAACTTATATTCAAAGTAGACTTTTTTCAATAGAATCCTCTAATAGGAGGCACGAAAAATGTCTAAAATACTCATAAAGTTACTATTGGGGCTACTTTCTTCATAAAAAATAATACAAATTTTATGAACAATAGAAAAAGAGTTTTAAATTACAATTTTATCTTTGAGTGATTGATATTAGGGGCAAGTTTAAAAAATAAATCAATTTCGAAAATGAGACTAGAAGGACTTGGAGGTAGCGATTGATAAGGAGAGAAAATTTGGAAAATAAACATATTGGTCAAGAGTAAATGCTTAGATATTTTGGACATTTTCATGCCTCATGTCGAATAGAAGGTATTTACTTGCTACCATGTTAAAAAAATTCAGAGGAGCTACTGCAATTATCAAACTTCAAAGGAGATTTCAGAAAAAGTCAGGAACTTCACTTCAAGGAGTTTTTAGCAATTTTGCTTTACTTTTGATAAAGTATTTCAGTGGATCAAGTATCAAATAAGAAATAATGGTGTCCAAGATTTGGTACATTAGTTACACTTACCACTAAGAATTTGATGAAAAGATGTTGAACTCCACCAATGTTTTAATTCATTAATTGCCACCAAACCAAACACACTTTACACACTCTTTTCAATCAAATCCAACAGCTTAAAATTTTATATATATAACGTGATTAGATATTAGCAAAGCCAAGTTAGTTTGATGATTGCTGAGTCAAAAATTAAACATTGATAAACTCATCTATCTACACAGCTTAGATTGATAATTGATGTTGGCATTATATATCATGTAGAAGGCTCAGGCCCATACACCTGTAAATGTCCTACACCGAGTTGTTCTAGATGCTAACATACTCCCTTGGGTCTACCTGCAGAAACAGGGCCCATCATTCAAGGGTCTGGGCTCAGGGATCTCACACAGGACATAGATGGGGCCCCGGGTCCAGTGGTCCACCACTGAATGAGTATCAAAATTAAGCATAGTTATACAATTATTAACCATCTGGTTTGCTTTATTATCTGTGGGTTTTTTTCCATTTAAAGAAGCAACCTTTGGTCCACTATCCAATTAAAATATAATAATTTTAGAGTTCCTTTGGTTTGCAGTCGGAATCAGAATCAGAATAGTCCATTTCAATTCCGATTTTAGATCCTTATTCCTGCAAATCAAACGAGGCCTTAGATGATTATGCATTATATTAACGATTATCTGCTACGGCATTGAATAGGGTCTGTTTGACGCTGTGTCCTGATCCACGAAATAAGGGAGGGACAGGTGGTTTAGTAACTTCTTAAAGACCCAATTTCAAATCCAAGATTTGGGGCTTGTTTGATGCATTTTTTGGAAAGATCTTCTGGTAGTTCTGACGGTCAAAAGACGCATTGAGTTTTTGCATGAAGATCTGAACAGTTCGAAGCATGTTTGGCTGACGTGCGCCTTTCTATGTGAGAATAAAATGCGAAAAATGTGAAAATTTTAATTTGGAGCTTCCTAAAATCAGCCCAAAATGGGCTTTTCACGTCTTTTCGGCGTTCCGTCTTTTGGCGGCTAGATCTTCCGTGTGCCAAATAGAAATAGACCGAAAATCAGTCTTCCCGGCTTGTACACAGCCAAAAGACTGCATGGAAAGATGTGTCAAACGCAGCCTTAAATTTTCATGGGCTTTTAGAGAATAGAATAATATCAAATAATAACCTGGTTGAATCTCCTTATGTTTTGTACTTCAAGTTGTTGACAATATGTGTACATCATGTGCTTAGCAAAAACAAATGGAGGAGTACTACTTCTAGCTTTAACGGTACTATTGCATCATGGAGATACAAGGGCTATGTTTGGTTCTATAGATGTTTATTAGAAAAATGTGACAATATCAACACCATTTAGACATTGACGTTTATTGTGTATGAAATTACTATTTGGTTTTAATGTTTATCAAATAAACATTAAAAAACAGAAAACACTTGGACTTATGAGGAATTGGAGGAAACTTCAAATTTTGGTTTCTCCCAATGCCCCTGCGTTTATTAAAATAAACACATACAAGAGTACTTGCTCATATGGTAAATTTGACCTAAAAAGTCATCCATCCCTTTCTTTTTAGAGGGGAATGCATATTACAAGGGAAAAAACACCCATATATGTTATAAATATATTGTCATAGCCGGAAAATGAACAAGTCAGGGGTTTGGTTCCTGGGTCGAACAGTCCGATCATTCGAACCGAAGGAACGGCCTATTTTGATAAAAAAATAAAAAACCAACTAAACCATTAAACGGTTCGAACAATTCAACTGTCCAGATTAATGATTTGTTGACCAAATTAACAATTTTTAGAGAAATAATGGTTTTGGGATAAAATGAAATCAATCACCTGTTCGATTCCCGATTTTTCTAGTTTGACCATCCGATCTGATCCAGTTTTGAAAACGATGATCATAGCTATGAAAAGAATATTAGGCCTCGTTACTTGATTAATACGCTTATCTGGGCAAATGATTCCCAAGCAAGAGTTATCTAGATAAATTGTGGTGACAGTGTTAGGTCACACCGATGCTTGCTTGGTAAAGACCTTGACCAAAGATTTTAATACTTTGGATACCCTCTAAGAGAGTATCGGTCCCCCAGGTAACAAATACTCTCCGCTCCGAAAAAATAATCTTTTGTGGGATTCATTATATTGGAATTTGAACATGGAAAAATTAATTAATTACCCCATTAATTAATTTACCTGTATTAAATAATCGGTAAATATAAACAAGGCCTTAATAGATATTCCACCCCCTCCTTCCAACTTGTTTATTTCACAAGGAGTATGCCATTTATCAAAATGTGAAGCCCAAATCAATATCCACCTACTGATCAAAAAATGAATCCCCACTTTAAGAAAGGAAAAGCATTTAACCGTAAACCCATGCACCCACCTTAAAGCAAAAGAAATATTCTCTTTGGAGCAGTACTGGCATGTCTCCTCCAAATGTTGGTTAAATTTAAACACGATTACTTTTCCATGTAATAACAGCGCTAATGACCACTAGCTAGCTAAGAAAAGCTGCTTAAGTAAAATGGTGAGAACGTTGGGAGGTTTCACTTTGACAGATCGACTCTTATGTCTAATTATCACATGGGTTGGAGACAACACAGAAAGTAAACTACAAACGGAAGAAGGGGAAGAAGAAGAGAACAAAAACGAACCTCTTTCGGGATTGATCAAGAGCCCAGATGCTGATGGTGTAATGGTGTTGTTACGAAATTCCCCTTTTCGTTTTATTTTATGTTTTCTTCTTCTTGGGCAGATCGAGGTGGTCATCAGCTGCGTTACGTTCTGGGTATCTGCTGCTGCATGTTCTGATATCCAGTAGTACTGATTCGGGGTGTAGTTTGTTTAAAAAGCAGTTGGGGAGGCTTATTCCTTGGGTGTAGCAAAATAATGCTGAAAGTGCGTGAAGTTTTTGTTTTGTTTGCTTGAAGATGGAAGTCGCGACAAAGGAACCTTGTTTGAATTTCGAGAGTTAGGTGAAAGTGAAACCCATGAATATGTGTCCGTCGATTTGCAAAGTACAAACAAAGACACCATTAGAATAAACTGAATAATGGTTTCTCGGATTTTATGTGTTTGATCTTTTTGCATTTTACCAGAACCCAGAGAGAGACTGAGAGACAGAGGACCACAGCCAGAAGCCCAAGCATCCCAAGATCATTGGTCCACAATACTTGAATGGGGATGAGTGGGTTGACGTTGCTGGATGGATTACCACCAAAGGATATGAGGAAAAAGCTTTAAATGAAAGAATACGTTACTATTTACAATAAGGAAGCATATTAAAGAGGTGAAGTAAGTGTGATATGAAATGAACGGATCAGACCGATTTGCTCACGCCATCTCTTCACCTTCACGTGGGGTCATGTTCCGTAGCGACTAGCGAGAAAACTTTTGACTGATCTGTACCTGTTCAAACAATGTGCAGCCTGGGCTGTCAACACTCTACATAGGGCTCTCCCCGCACGACACGTTCTCGGGTTCCCTTCCCACTGACTCCTTAGTTGTTAAATAGTTCCGGTATTGGCCAAGGTAGGCTATGTCGGAACTTGCTGTGCCTACCAATACCATACCATGGGGGGGTGTGTGTGTGTGGACTGTGGAGTATAAACCAAACCAATATTTGCTGCAATCAATAATCATTTGACCAAAAAGACAAGGAAGAGACTGAGAGTGGGGTAACGTGTTATGTTCAAGAAGCTAGCTCCCAACACAGCCAAAGTTTGCTCCATGTATTATTGGCTTGGGTCATGGGTGAGATAATATATGTCAGGCGCGCAAGGAAAGCCCAGGCTGTCCGATTGGGGTCTGGAATTGGAACTGAAATGGGTCATTCTGATTTTAATTATTTAGTTTGGTGGAATTAGAATTTCATTTCAATTCTTGCTAGAACCACATTTCCTTTCCTTGAGAATGAAATTCCAGTCTAACTTATTCTAATTTCAATTTTAATTCTTTTACAAACCAAATAGATTATAATAATAGATCATTCTAATTTCAATTTCAAAAGATTTTGATTTTGATTCCGATTCCGATTATAGCTCAAATGGATCTTAATCTAACTGGTCAGTCAAGCAACTCAACATGTTACATGTACCCCAGAAGAAAGAGTAGCGGTATTACTGAAGATACATTGGGCTCACAACCCAAAAAAAACTAATATCTCCAAGCCCAAAATACCTTTACAACCCAAATAAGAAAGCTGGGCCAAACAAAAAGACAAGCCCAGACGATCAAAAGGAACAAGTTGCGGCAACCCAAAAAAATCCAAAAGATCCCCAAGCCCAAAAAGTCCAAGGAGATCACCTCAGCTCTCCACGGAGATGGGGCGCCCAACATGTACATCTTCAGCGTGTATTGAGAACATTTCCACTGAGCTCTCTATGAATTATTTGAGCTTGGTTCATGAAAAGCTCTGCTCAGCTTGGTTTCAACCGATCTTTAAGTCGAGTTCGAGCACAATTTACAGGCTCGTTTATTAATCAAGACAAGCTTAAATAGTTACATATTTAAGATGCATATATACATACATACATACATACATACATACATACATACATACATACATACATACATACATACATACATACATATAATAATAATAATAACAACAAAAACAACAACAACAACAACAATAATAATAATAATAATAAATAGAAAATTATAAAAAATAATATATATATATATAATATTTTTATTTTTATATATAATAATTAATTATTATATATATATATATTTTTAAATATATATATTTTTTTTATTTTTATAAAACATTTTTTCAAGTTGAACTCGAACTCAAAATTCTAGCTTAAACCGAGCTCGGACCTCGCTCTGGGGCGTTGTGGGGCGCCGATGTGAAAATCGGATTTCAAGCCAAGTAATCAAGTTAGGGGAGAAGGTGTATTGTTGATCTACAAAAATAGTGGTGTTTAATCATGAGTGATGATTCATTCAATGAGCACACTGTCAATTGAATAATAAGTCATATGTGGGCTTATGGGTATTGACTCTACAATTCAATACCCTTTTGAATCCAACAACGAGTGATAAACACATAGAGGTACCCAAACCCAATGGCCAATGGGAGAGCCGCTCACTGGATGAATGGATCATGGATGAAGACGTGCTCAAATCATCACAATTCCTTTGCTATTCTTATTTTGTGTGTGAAAAAGATAGAATAAGCCAACTGTCTCCAGTTATTGTCGTTTTTCCCTTGTCCATGCCCATTGCCATGATAAATATTGAATCAATCATACACATGGAATGACTCTTAAGATAAAACATGGCAAAGCAAGACCCCCCCCCNCCCCCCCCCCCAAGATTAGTTGGGGGATTTTGGCAGCCACATCTTGCTTTGGGCGGTGGAATTGAAGTAGCTTCCATCACATCCTCTGCTCCAACAATGCGCCAAGGTACGGGGGGTTGTCACCAAATTGGATATCATGATTCATGCATAGAAAAAGTGTTATATATGGTAATTAAGCATCCAATGTGGCGATGCATGTTCCAGAAAGGAAAAATAAATAAAGGACTGTTGTCTGTTGAAGCCAGATGGTTCAATATGGAGCAGTAATAAAAGATATTAGGATCTGTTTGGTTGCAAAATATCAACCACATTTAGCTGTTAGGCACTACCATCGACCATGAAGCCATAACATCATTCACAAATTGACAGTGTTTGATTTCATTAGAGTTAGAGTTTTGAATTTGATGATATTCCCCTTTTGGGGGCGACCATATCTTTATTTACTTGATTTTTGCATGTTATAGCTACATCTAGAGTCTACAAATGACCTACTACCCTTAATGTTGAGCAATGACATGGGTACATTTGTTTGCAAATTAAATATATGCATGGTTCAAAGTATATATATCGGCAGAGGTGTATTGGAATTTTAAATCATTCATTTTTTTTTTTTTTAATTTGGGTTCCTGAAAATACCAATAAATAGATGTATCATATATTAAAAAATACGATATGATATGCCCGATATAAACACAAAAGTATAGATATTTAAATATTGAATATATATGGCTAAATGAAATGAAATGGAAGATCAAGCTTAACTTTTTTTTTTTTTTTTTAAATTCCTTCTTCTCAGAAATTTCAAAACAAGACAACATTAAGGCCCGCCCGTGTTTGTTAGCCAAAAGCAATTAGAATTATTTGGCCAAAGTGTTGGTAATAGGGTACAAATGGAGTGGTCCATTGATGAAGAGGAATGTGGTCGTTGCCCAATGCCCCAAAACAAGGACTAGAGTTGTAGTCTACTACTAATGGACTGGGCCTTTAATCAGTAAGGGCTTCAAAGAGTCAAAGACAGACAACAGCGGTCCTGGACCAAAACCCTACCACAGTCTTCGGGAAAACTCATCACATGGGATGTAAAAGACACATTTCCGGTGTCTGGGTCTCATCATATTTATTATATCCCCGAATTGCCCCTAAGGAGTCAGAATAAATTCAAATAACCCAGTACTCCCTACATCTAACATCTCTAGGTCTAAGAGTCCTGGCCCTCGTGTGCATGTCCATATCTGATTAAGGACCCCAACGTACCCTCAGAACACCCTTTTGTTTGGCATCAAATTAAATGGGGGCTTGTTGGCTGTTACAAGCTACAAAAGCCCCAAGACACGGTTATGTAGGCAGGGGACAAAAGGATTTCATCCCTATTCACCCATCCTCATCCTGGCTGGACCTCACAATTTACAACTATGGGCGCCCAAATGAAATGGGTCTAATTACAAGAGTGTCTATGCAAAGGACATTTTCCTTTTATTAAGGCTCGTTTGTTTCCGGTACCCGAGTTATGTGTTTATTTGGATAAATGATTATCAGGTAAGAGTTTTTCGGTCAAATTGCGGTGTCACTGTTCAGTTGCATGGATGCTTAGACTTTGCTGGGAGATTTTAATGCATCGATTGCCCAAAACACTGATATTCTCCAGCAATCGAACATGAAAAATTAATCAATTGCCCGAGATATAGGTAAGCAAACGAGGCCTAAATAATTTAAGCACAAGCCCAGCCACATACGCCTAATCGTATTTACAGAATGAGAAAATAGCAAAAGTGGTATTTATGTAGTACGTTACGTAGTAGCTGTGAAAAAGAATAAGAACCAATGAACCATGGACTTTGGATTTCAGAATTGGGAATATCATACAAGTATTTCTTTCTTTCTGGGGTAGAGGGACCCACAGGGTTCTGCCATCATCGTCACACTCTGGGATTTCGTGTCTGAAGTTGAGGTGTCATGATCTTAGCAAGAATATACTTAGCTCCTGGCCGGAACTACCATCTGGGTTAATCATGTGAAACGATTCCGAGTCAGCCGATCCAATGACCCGTTCAAAACTTGCTCTGAGGTACATGAGATCCCCATCCTCAGACTTGGGCTCCACCGGCAACACCCCGGCACCAACAGACACAGACTGCATGAGCTTGAGAGTAGTGGCATCACTCTCCGTCATCTGACGCCTGACCGCGAACCCGACCTTCCGACCATTGCAATACATGGACCAGACCGGGACACTGAACAGAGAACAAGAGTTGGACCGGGCCCTTGTTTGATTGCACTCCAGTGCAATTCGAAGCAACCCATACTGCATTTCTCTGGCAAGATAAGCCGTAGGCACGGCAAATTCCAGTAAAAGGAGAGGAGAGCTCTTTGAATCATCCTGAAGGCAGAAGCTAACCCGTCCCTTTCGATAGCCGAAGAAGGTCCCCGTCACAGTCGAGCCATGTGTCAAGTCGCTATCACTGTCGACGGAGTCCGATGGTTGGAACCCACAACATGGAACCATGCACTCTACCAGTGATCTGAACGATCGCCGGAATCTGACCTCCCGGCCGCAGTCCACGGCCGTAGGTGTATCGATGATGTATATAGGGCCTCTTTGGCCTCCCAAATCAACCATCCTCATCTTGGTATGGTATATATTATGGATCTCAGTCACAAGATATATAATACTAGAGAGAGAGAGAGAGAGAGAGAGAGAGAATAGGAAGGTGAGTATGAACTATGAAGTAGTAGGGGCTGAAAATCAAGTAGTTGAAGGCGAAGACGGAAGATCACAAGAGAAGTGAAGAGAGAAGCTTAGTAGGAGGAAAGGTGTGAGGGGTGTTAAATAAGGGGAGGGGGGCTAGGGAGAGGCAGGCGTGTAAAGAGGGTTTGATATCTTGGTGGGTCGAGGAATCGTGGGCAATAATTCTGACCACGAGGGTGTGTGGGGCCCAATTTGGATGGACTTGGATGGCGCGCATGAAATTACAAAAGCTGAGAGGGACGAGGACCAAAGACCTCGCTTCCTTGTCTCTTTGATCTTCTCCCTTCTACTCTCGTGTCCAATTGTCCATTGTCCACACCCCCAAGGAAGGAGATATCGAACTCTCTCGTCTATACCACACTAAGAAAAGGTAAAACGAATTCTTTATATTTATCTAATCAACAATCAAGAAAGAATATCAACCTTTAGAATTCTTTATGTATTAAAGGACCAGTTTGACAACAGCCGAAAATGGATGAATTAGATGATTTATTATTTATGTCGTTTAGTGGATAAGATATCAAATAATGACATATTCCAATTGGAGTTTCGATCTCCAGCCTACAAACTGTTGCCACATTTTTATCCATGAGACTAAAGTTAAAGTATCAATATATATCGGTCCGTATCTGCCGACACATATTCACTGGTTCGGGAGATAGAGAAGTCTTAAATCGATCCCTTGAACTGATTTTAAAAATAAAAAAAATATATATCAATATAGCTCAATATATCTTTATCGACATATTTGATGTATCGATATTTTGAACTTTAAATGAGACATTATAGATACTTTGTAAATATATTTTCTTGTCATTCATAGAGAGATATTCCCAATACATGGTAGGAGATTCTAAGTGACTGGATTGTACAGTTATCTACCTAACTTCAGCTTTAGAAACTTGCTTCCTGAATAATTTATCCACTAAAAGACAAAGCAGCAAGTGATTCAATTCAGCCTCTTCAAGGTGTCATCAAATGGCCCCCCTAAATCAAACCTGACTGGATGAGTGCAGCTACAAGCCTACACAATAACAAGAAACGGTGAAAAACACACAACAGCAGAAGGTTCTATTTTTTTAATCTTTAATTAATAATGATAATAATATAGTTTAGTTACATGGGCTGGGCTGGGTAGTGGTTAGTTAAGGCCTAAATGTTTTGTCCTTTTTTCCTTTTCTTTTGTTGTTCAGGGTTGGGGATTTGCTAATGTTGATGGACATCCCGGTTTAATAAAGTTTAGTCCGGATGGTCTGGCAGCCATGACACACACATGACACATGCATATATTGCATAGAAATCAGTCATCGCTCCCCTACTTCGCTTTTGGGTTGTCAAGGCCAAAAAGTGAAAAAAAGTTAGATCCCGCCCAACCCACTTTACTTTGGGTCAGCCTCAGGTTGGGCTTTTCCCGACCCAGCCCAGAAATGGTCGGACCTGACCTGACGTACTGGCTGATCATTCATGTTGAATGTTGATGTTGGGTTGGGATTTGGAAAATCCAGATCAAAGTGAAGATTCTCTCCCACATTGTCATCATAAATAATAATGTTCAAAAAGGATGACCTAGCTAGCATGATGGTCACAATGTCTATTCTATTTCTATCTATAAATAAAATAAATATCCAATAAACTGTAATGATCACTCCATCTCTCGACTCTCGCCCCAGAAAATTTTACTTTTATATATAAAGCGCTGAATCTGAAATTCGAAAGGCGACGACTCAATCTCACCGATGGTCAAGGATTACCAATTTTTTCTCTCTCTCTCTCTCTCTTTTTTTTTTAAATAACTTCAATTAATTCCACCTATAGTTCAAATTAAGTAGTTTTAAGAGGGTAATATTCAAAATTCCATTTTCATGAGAAGATTAACTCAAAATTAGCTGCCTGACCGGACAGGGGGCCCAGGGTGAGGCCGCAGCCCAGCCTTACGTGCACCGACATAGACACCACCACCACCACCACTACACAGACAAAGTTGGGGTCAATTGGTCTCACTCTATCTGTTTATGAGAATGCACAGCTATATAGCTAAGTAAGTTTGGCCGGCCGGGAAAAAAGGAAGAAACAACGCTTTACAGCAAAGAATAAAGGGAGATGTGAGGCATGTTTCCAAGTGGGCATTACAGGGGACAATGTGAATTTACATGTGATAACAGATGAGCTGCTCTTGCGCTTGTGCAAAAGGTTCTGATCGTGGGTTCGGTGTTCCCCCCTCCGGCCTCCATCGTGTGAGTTGCGTTCGATGATTGAATTACTTGGGATTCATTTGGTTTGTGGGAATACTGAGAATCCCATTCATATTGCTGGTGGGATATAGCTAGCCATTTTGATATTTTCTCTATTTTAGAAATAAAAATCCATATCCTTGATTCCAATTTCGATTTCGATTCTCAGCTGAATCAAATAAGTGAGAGGAATAAAATATTCCAATCTTGAGATTACATCTTTACTAGGATTGGCATGGGATATTCTCATGCAGTGTAAGCAGACCATTTGGTATATGGAGAGGAGCTAATTATTTAATTAAAGCTTAAAGTAGTAAAGGATGGAAAAATGGCCAACCAAACAGTGTCTTAATTGGTATGTATGAAGTTATTATATAAATAATTTTGTGATAGATGATGAGATGATGTATATGTAATAATATAATATAATATCATTATCATCATCATCTTCACTTGACTACTTTTACGTGGACAAGAGCAACATCAAACGCGAAGGACATGACCCAACATTAGCCAAACCAAAAGAAAGTGAGAAAATGAGGAGGAACGGAGATAAGGAGTTGATGTTTTTTAATTGGAATCCAAGGCATGTTCATGCACGCATGGCTGCGGCAATGATTCCATCCAAATCAGGCGTCAGGCGTGCTTCTAACATTTCATATACCATATATTGAGATTGGGACCGAGTTCCACACTCCAACTTTGTATCCGTCCTTCTCTCTTTTTCTATTTATCTATCAGATTAGGTCAGGTTGAAGTCATGCAACTTTAACCCAATTGGACGTATTGAACCCCAAAATCTAAAACTAACCCAACCCCGGCTTATCTTTCAACTCAATGTGTCATTAATTCTATATCCCTAGTCCAACTCATGCGGAGTAGGGGGTCAATGGTTCAGTTTTGGGTTGGACCTCGTCTAAATCAAAATTAATTTGGATCGATTAGATGGACCGATAAGATATATTGAATTGGATCAGTTCGGATTTAATGGTCTAAAACATTTATTGGATTGGATTGGACCTAGTCCATACGTAATGGATTTAGGTCAGAATGAAACAATATCTGATCCGTTGATGGAACAAAAAAATGCAGGTATCAATAGACCATATTTGAACAGATTAGACAGTCCATGGCACACGCTATGTCAAAGGGAATTAAAATTTTCAAATGGAATTGGAAACGGAAGTGAGAACTATGATGCCAAATTCTTCTTTTAGCATGTGTGTGTGTAAGTTAATGCAAGTGGAAGTAGAATTGGAGTCCATTCTCAAGTGGAATTAAAATTGCACAATTATGAGAGGGGATTAATTATTGTCCATCATTTGTTGATTCACTCTGTAAGAACAATAATATTAATTAAAATACAAAAGGAGCTCAACAAAATCATGGAGTAGGTCAGATCTGATATCAACTCTGCTCTATGTCCAGTTTGGCAGGTTTGGCTCCTCATGAAGGATCCATATTTCGATTTCAAAGTAGAAACATCGACATGCTCAACAAGCAAATCTTCAAATCAATTGAAAATTCCACCCAATCTAGCTAGTGCAGATTAACATAATGACCCATATTATATCTTAAGGCTGTGTTTTATTTGAAGGAAAGAGTAGGGAAAGGAAGGGAAAGGTAGGGAAATCTTTATAAATCTTGTATAGGTTTTTCTACCTTTTCCTTCCTTTTCCTATTTTTCCATTCAAATCAAACATAATCTAAGGCTCCATTTGGTTTGTGGGAAGATTTAGGTGGGATGGGATGGGAAAGTGTAAAAACTTATACTTCCCTTGTTTGGTTTTATATGGGGTAAATAATGGGAAACACTATTCATCATCTCCTACCTTCGGACAGTGCCATCGGAGATGATGAATAATGCTTCTCCCAGTCTTCCACTACCCGCCGCATTGCCGCATTGTTGTACACGATTACATTTCCATGCAGTAGAAACGCACACGCTCGCAGATCCCCCGAAAGCATCTCCCCAGTAGAAGCGACCGTTGGGTTCAATTCACAAATGACAATTCACTGCCATTTGGAATGTGGTTGCCTTGGAAGGAGGGTTACTATCAGCTTTAGTATCGCTGGTTAATCTCAGCTTCAGTGTTCAGTATCGCTGGATTTCAGCTGGTTAATCTCAACTTCAATATCGCTGGACCTGTTAATCTTAGCTTTAGCCTCGACTGGTTATTATCACTCTGGATTTCAGCTTCAGCATTGCTTCTCTGCTGAAATGAAAGATTCTCACTTCGAGGGGCGTCGGCAGAGAATGTCACCTGGCGACCGTCCTCAAGGAAGGGGAGGTAGCAGATTGCCGATGGTTTTGGTGCGACCCCTCCGCTCCTGCTTCTGGGTTCGAACGTCACTGCCACTGAACCAACTCCTCTTCTGTATTTTCCACACAARCCGTTCCTCACTCCCTCCTCTTTCTCAAAATTTTCCATTGGGGTCGCACCAAAACCGTGCGACCCCAAATCTATGATTTTGGGATCCGACATCCCACATATTTCTCATCCCATCCCTCTCTTTCTCTCAAAACAAATGAGAGAAAAGGGAATATTTTTAGAATATTCCCTTTTTCTCATCCCCATCCTACGAACCAAATGGAGCCTAAAGGATTGGGGGATTATGTCTATGAAGGACAGGTTGGGGTTTCCAAATCGGGATTTGCTTCTCAAAGATTACATCTTACACCAATTTCATTGTATATCTCATTGTGTATTGAAAACATCTTTCTCTTTCTATAAAAACAACACACAAGTATAGAGATGTTCCTGACGTACGGTTGGAATGTATTGTGAGGTTGGTGTAGAGAGAAGATCCAGATCCGGACTCGGGTTACTCCCAACCCATCAATTGTTGAGCCGCCGCATGAAGACAAAAAAGGGAAAAAACATTAGGTAGCCCTAGCAAAAGGAATATATGAGAGAAGCATCAAGCAAGAAAACACCACAAGGGCCTCTGCCTCTCCCATTGTCAAGTCACGCTTCATCTCTGGATTGATCCACTCATTGATTAAGAGAACCACCTTTTGCACGTTCAGTCCCTTCCTTTGATTCAATAATTCATGCCAACCATTTAGGTTTCTCTCTCATCCGGGACTCTCTCTCTCTCTCGTATCTGTCCTTTCTTCTTTTTATTCTTTCTTAGCTATGAACTCCTCTGTTTGTATCTACTCATTCCATAAAAAAGATGGAAAAATATAAAAAAGGAAAGTAAACTCCCACCCCCATCCCCACTTGCTTTACAAAAAAGCAGTTTTTCTTATTTTAACATTTAATGCTTGGAATCTTGGATTACAAACGTTTGTTACTCATTCTGTTGTGATGGTTCGCAATCATGGCTAAGTTGAAGTCTTGATATAAGCGAGCGCATGGGAATCTAGTCATAGTTAATGATGGGTATTACTAAGTAATCATGAACCAAGTTGTTTTTTAAGAAAAGTTTAAGTAGTTTTCAGGTTCTTTATATTTGATAGATAGCACCCAAGGAGTTCACATTTGCCCCCACAGCGCCTCCAAAATGCTTCACATGCATATATCAACGTGTATTGAGAACATCTTCGGTATTTGTTATTGGGCGATGTTTTCAATACATGGGTGGGATGTTCTGTGGAATGTTTTTGGGACGCTTTCTGTGGGGGCAGATGGGAATTCGCATCCAAGCTATTATTTTCTTGTAATTAAGGGTTTGTTTGGTTTGCAGTTAGAATTGGAATCAAAATTCTTTGGAATTGAAATGGTCTATTGACTCTATTCTCATGGTTTGTTTGGTTTAAAAAGGAATCCAAATGGAAATTGGAATTAATTAGAATGGAATTTCATTCCCTTGGGGGGGGGGGGGAATATCCATTCCCTTAAATGGGGGAATGCCATTCCACCAGGAATGGAAACGAGATTCTGACTCCACCCAGCCAAATAATTGGAATTGGAATGGCCCATTCCAATTTCGATTCCAAACTCCTAGTTCCGTGAATCACAGTCTTTAAGTTTTTCATGAAATTAATAGGGTAATTGGATATATGATTCTCTCTCTATCTCTATAAATGTGATGATATAAGCTATGTTTGGTTCCGTGGGCGTTTATTGAAAAACGCCATCACATCAACGCCATATAGGTGTTGGTGTTTATTGTGCTTGCAACCACTCATTGGTTTCAATTTTTATCAAATAAACACAAAAAAAAACATAGGTGTTGGTGTTTATTGTGCTTTAAATCACTCTTTGGTTTCAATGTTTATCAAATAAACACTAAAATACATAAATGCTTGGATTTATGTGCATGAGGTATCTGGGAAAACATAAAATTCTTGTTTCCTCCAATGCCTCAGCATTTTTTGGAGGCCTTGTTCGCTTTTCGGTAAATTATTTACCCGGGTAAATATTTACCCAAGTTTTTATTTTCCATGTAAATAAGGCAATGACCATTTCAGCCATAAAATCCATTATTAAAATGGGCACTTTTGTCCCATTTAAGTGTTGACAATTTTCCCCTAGGTGAGAAAGTTATATTTACTCACCTAAGAGATGAATATCACTAAACTGGGTAAATAATACCCAGGAAAATAAACTTTCCTTGATACCCACATAAATCTAAAAAAAGAACATGATATTTTTAGTCAATGGGAACCGAAATCCCATTTACTAAACTTTTCCACTTCTCAAATTCCAGTAAAAAAATGCCTCAAAACCAAATGCATATGTGGCATACTTTATGGGGTGTTAAGAAAGTAACTTTATACGGTATTACCTGAAACACTTAACTATAAGCGCCCAGAAAACCAAACACATATAATGTGGTTTAGTCAATATTTTTTTTTTTTAAATAACTGGTTGGACCTACACTATGAATCAAAGGCACAAGGGGTCAATATAACGATTTTGATCAGTCATTGAGAAGCCACTATTTGGTCATTCCAAGCAGATAAGGTCGATTTGGTCAATGGATTGTTTCACCAATTTGGTGAAGAGTGAAGACACACACTGCTGGCCCTTTGCCGCTTCTCTAGGAAGGCATTGGAACAAAGTATCATTCTATGATGTGAGACACAGCTTATAAGGTTGACACATGGGCCTCAGAGACCTCCAATTTTGGGACATCTCTGCTTTCCTGTCACTACCCAAACTTTGTTTGTTAGTCTGTTAGTATGAAAATAGGCACGGCATCTAGCTTGACGCGTGTGATTCCTTGTCTGACAATGAAATTATGAAGACCAAGAAAGAAAGAAGAAAAAAAAGTTAGTGGTAACAAATAGAATCCCCTTTAACCAGTCTAGTCCATGGAAAGCACCAGATAAAGTGGTCCTCTCTCTCTCCTCTTACAAAACAGGAGGATTGATAAGGAGATTTCGTTTACAGTGAAGGGAACAGTGCCCTTGAATTGTGATAATAAGACAAGAGAATGGAAAAGGAATACATCGATCAAGATTTGGGTGGTCTTGTATCTATTAACCCTGCAACAAGTATTAAACTACTTGTTAAAATGAAGATGAAGATGAAGATGATCATCTTAGGATTGAACTCATTTCCTCTTCCCCAACTAATTGAACCAGAAAGAACATTAAAAATGAAAAGATCGATATTTGGTGAGGGTAGTCCCTGTTGCAGTCTCATTTAGTAAGTTCTCCTTAGACCAAATCGATAGGTTTGATTGCCAATTGATTATTCTGCTCCATGAGATTGATACAAGGTTTTGAGCTCTTCTCTCAAATTGAGAAAGATGCATTCAACTTCTAAAACAGAACTCGCCAGGTGTAGGCGGGATTAAATATTGGACGTAAGCCTCTGCAACAATTAATCTTGCCAAATCAGCCATGGGACTGATCAGTTTATTGCCCTTGGAATGCAGTTAATAAAAGCCAACTTCTTTCTAAATTTGGAGGCGGTAATAGAATACATTAAACTGTGCCACGTGGTAAATCTAGTAGGATAACTAGATGTGTGTATAATTTAGTTTGAAGTTTACTATTTAGTTATCAAAAATTAAATTAAAAAAAAAACTAATATGGGTCTTGCGTCTTTGTAATTGACAATATATTCTGACTTATTTTATTTGAAAACCATTATTAATTTATATTTTTTCATTTAACTTAAGATATTAAATGAGATCTTATTCATAAACAATAATCCACTTTATTTGGTATTTACTATTTATCTAATAGATCTATTTTGAGTTATTTATTTTTAAAAGTTAAATTAAGTTTATTCCTAAAAGTTTAAGTTTGTAACTAATAAAGTATTTTCTTTTTGAAAAAAAATATTCATGGGTTTATGGTAATCTTTTAATGGGTCCCACCATTTGTATTTAATAAATTATGGATAAACATGTGTTAAACTAATAAATAACTATATGTTAAGAATGTTTAGGAGTGAAACTACCCCATTTTTTATCTTATTTCTTGAATTAATAGGATGCCACGTGTCTGTCTAAATGGTAGTAGTGGGTTGTAGGTTTTAGCAACAACTTCTCCAAAAATGTCATGTGTTTAGTTTTACAGAAAAATGAGAAGGCCACATGTCTAAATGGTGCAGATAACTTGATAGTGGGTTGCGAACTTTAATAAAAATTTCTGAGAAATTCCCACATGTCTAGCTTTGTAGAAAACGAAATCACTTGTCTAAATGGTAATAATGAGTCATAGGTTTTAACATAAATTTCTCAAAAAATGCCATTGGTCTAAATTAGATAGGACTTCTTTCCCTTTACAAGAACAAGAAGCACACATCTAAGACATTTTAGCTGGAATATATTGCTTGTGCTTTGGCCAATGCCCCGCTATTTAATCAAAATCTAAGTTTATAAGAGGTTCAAAGTATTGATATGATATTCTTCATATCGGGCGTCCACAAGTCATTGAGAGGGTTTGAGATTTTAGGAATTTCATGTGGTAGATTGGTAAGCCTAAAACCGATCCTTGACCAATTTTGAGTAAAAAAACTAAAGAAAAATATTCTATGATATCGAAATACCTGATACTCCGTACCATGTGTATTTCTTTTAAATTATAAATTACAAAATCCATTTTACTGAATTTATGTTATCTAATTACCCTGCTTACAATATATAGGATATTTAGTCTTCTGGTATACCACACCATTACGCATATAAGATTAATACACTTTAGTATATTAAAAGTGACTCAAAGCTTGTCATCGATTGTCTCAGAAAAACGGTAAAACCCTTGTGGAGATTGGAGAATATCATCAAAAAAAAGCATCAATATCTAACAAATCAAGTGGTGGATTGGATTGCACATAATGCTCTATGTAGGATTTTGTTGAGCAGAATTTGTAGCGGGAAGATTTAAAGATCCCATTTATCGATTACTTTCCTAACATTCCTCCACCTTTTGGACAAGTTTCATCTGAAACTCGCAACTTTATCTAGCTACATTAATTGTGTATATATGAATTTCTATATCAAACATGTTTGCTGAATTGTTGAAGATCTGTCATATAAAATTCATTGCTTCGAGAAATTTTCAATAATGGGTTTAACAGTTTCTGATTTTCTCTTACCAGCAACATTGATCAGCATATCCCCATAATGCGCGGTGTAGCCAATGCATGTGGATTAAAGAGCTTAAATGTACGTATGATTATGTTCTAGAAACCCCTCCACTCCACTCCAGCTTGTTCCATCCACATATTCTAGACACTTTCTTCCCGATCTCTGCGAAACCCTTCAATTATTCATGAGCAATGCATCGTCTTTATATATACTCAATTACTTTAGTTTCATATCAAATTCCACCACCATTAGACGACGTACAACAAATTTGGTTGAAGTATACTTAACTACATTAATTGATAACATTTTATTGTGTAATGTTAGTGTTTGGGTTATGGTTGAGTTGGTCACGTATGTTATGTGTAATCTCCGCGGCCATCTTATCGTCTTAGCCATGTCGACATCACGCAGAATGGATCCCTATAGACAAGAAAGGTAATCCTGTTGGGGATGATGATTCATCCCAAAGACCTCGACGTGCAACTTCATCCCGACAACCCCAGAAGCCTCATCTGAATAGGACACGGATCTCTAGCTGTAAATAGGAAACCTCTGCTCAGGGTAAGGGACTTTTGAATCTTTAGACTCTTACTTTGCTTCTTCTGCTCGGACCAGTGCTTTTCTTACCTGCTCAGTCCGACCTCATACCCTTCGTTTCACTAACTTGAGCGTTGAAGTATCTATTTGGGGAACAACTCCTCGGGCCTCTGATTTTCTTTCTTGATTTCAGACTTTGGTGTGCGATTTCATCATTCAACCTTAATTTCACCCACTTGGTAGGAATCTATATTTAATTAATAGAATGAATTAAAATGAGGCTACAAAAGCAAATGTAATATTTGGAAAGTAGAGTAGAGGAATGTTGGTTTTCTTTTTCTCATTTTACTAACTTGACTAGCTATATGCCTATGACTAGCCCTGGTCGATGCTGTTAAGTAAAAGTCATACCTAGGTAGTCTCTTCTATCAACTACCATTTATATGTGTAAAATTCTCATCTTCTAAAATGAGTGAGATGTGAAAATTGTTGGCATTCAAGGATCGAAATTTTGTAACGTATTAACCTGTATTAGCCAATATATATCATATCGGTAATTTATCAATACTTACTTTTGAATAAGCTTTGGGGTTCGACCTATTTCAGGGTAGGCAGGCCTTAAACTGACCCCTTCAATAGATTAATTAAAATAAAAAAGGAAAAAATGAAATGTCTAACATGCCCCATCCGGTGTATCGGCCACTAACGATATTTAGAATCATGTAGTTGTGCAGGTTTAATTTATGGCCCGAAAACAAGACAGCAGAGCAGAGTATGGAACACAAGTTTAACTTATGGCTTCCGAATCATGCAATCAAAATTCAATCCCAACAAACGTCTTAGTGTCTGTCTTAACTTGCAGCCATGAGAAGCAAGGGGGAAGGCCAGACAATAATGTAGAAATCTTTGAGGTACTTAATTGGTATGCTTACTGGTTACTTAGCTAAGTAGACCCACATGATGAAAGAAACTGGTAAAGCTACTTCTCATGGTAGATGGCCAAGCCACCTGCCCATGTCTCTGAGAGAATCTCAAACTTCACATGATTACATGGGTAACGTGGCTCAGTTTTTCACTACCCCCATGCTCCCCCTCTCTTTCCTTCCATGAACCAGCCAAATTCAACTTGACCCACATGCTCCCCACCATGTCTCGCCCTAACCAAATTTCACTACACAAGCTTGAATCCCCTTCCCCTCATTTATTAATATTGATAGTTAGGGTCCATTTAGGGATCAGATTTAGGAATGGCAACGGGTAGGGTATTCATGCAAATTGCTCTACCTATTATTTTTGATTTCAAATTCGTTTAACTTTTTTTTTCAATTTCCCAAACCCATTAAACCCCTTGACCAATTGTTTTCTACTAAAAAAAGTATCTTAATGCCTATAGTGTGACTTGAACCCTAATCAATTAATGATAGCGCCAAACCTCTTAACACTACTTTAATCTACTAAGCCATCTCACCTTTTGTGTTATTTAATGAAATAAAATTGATTTTATTAACTTTTGTGTTCATCATAACAATCAATACATGTATATGATTAACAATTCCAATTAAAAATTAAAAGAAATAATATTTAAAATTAGCATTTTATAACTAAATGAAATAAATAATCTATCAAATCCAAATTTACATCAAAGGATGATTTTAATCCCAAGAAATTTATACAAATAAAATATTAAGAATAGAATACTTATCTTAGTATTTGAAATTTATAAATTTGTGTATGATATATAATATAATAGGTTCATATTTATGCATCCTAGGTATCGGGTATTGGATACCCTAAAGTCAAAACCCAAACCCGTCCCCAATCGTATAGGGTTTTACTCTAAAATCCCAAACTCTATAGGGTTTTGATAAACAGGTCCTATTAGGGTCAGAACGGGTTGGATGCCCAAAAAATCCCGCAAAATTACCATCCCTGATCAAAATCTAAATTAATTAGAATGGAATGACCATTTCCTCAAATGGGAAAATATCATTTCACTAAGAATGAGAATAGAATTCTAATTTCACACAACCAGAGAATTAAAATCAGAATTGACCATTTCAATTTCCATTATAGACCTCTATTCTTGTAAACCAAACCGACCCATAGAAAGCTAAAACTTGAATCCTGTTTAGAAGAAGCCCACTTGGCCCTTGGAATTAAACTCTTGTCCAGATTAGAGCATCAGATACTATTTCATCAATAAGTATGTTATTTTACCTGGCTTTCTAATGATCATTAAATGAGCTAAAAGGTAAGAATAGTGATATATATATAGTTGGCAATATTTCTCCACGACAAAACAAATAAGGGGACACGTATGTCGGACACGAAATGCAACATTATTAAAGTATGTCTTCTAGGAGTCTTGTTTGATACTCCTAAAGATTTAGTAGTCTAATCTGTTAAAAGCAATTTTGTTGCCATTGCTACTTATATAAAACCCAAGTTGGGATCCTTTTCAACATAACTCACCCTTCCTTTTCCCAATTTGTTCTGTTCAATTAATCAATCTGCTGATTCTGATGATTTTGTGCATTTAATTTATTTTTTAAGTTTCTATATATTTACTTCTCTCTATAGACTGAGTGCAGCTTTCTACATTCATCCATATGTGACCAGTACTGTAAAAGGGTCATCAGAACTTTCAATTGGTAACATATAGGCCTTGGATGGGTAAATTGGTGGGTTTAACGTAGGGGGTGGGTGTTCATGGTGCGATTCAGTGCGGTTTGGAGAAGATCTCGGACCAAATCGGTAAATTACGGTTTGAAGAGTTTTTAAATCGAATCAAACCATTTTGGTTTGGAAATCAAACTAAATTAAACCATTTTATTATGATTTGGTGCAGTTTTTAATATGGTTTGGGGACTTTGGACCATTCTTTGATTCTTTTGGGCTTAACCCAATTTGAAAGCCTAAATAGCTCCCCTAAAAATTAAAACTTAAAATTTTTATTTATTATTTTATTATAAAATAAAGAGTTCATTATATATTTATAATTTTACACATTCCGTTTACATATATTATAAATAATATCTATATATGTATATATATAATTTTGGTTTATAGTTTATAATTTGGTTCGATTTATAAAATTCAATGCACCAAACTGAAAGTGCAAACCACAATTTAGAAAATTCTGAAACCAAACCAAACTGCAAATTGTTTTGCAGTTTGAACTGTATAACAAACACCTCTAGTTTCACAAAAAAGAAAAATTCCTGGGCAAGTAATACCCTGACGAGACTTTCACTTATCCGCCCAGTCAGAAATTTGCTGATATGTGATGGGGTTAATATTATATCTCTTCAATAATATTGCATTTTTTTAATAAAATGATCATTATATAAATTTTTCTAAGGAATAAAAGAACATTAATTAATGGATAAATGTTTGTTAAGAAACACTTGTCCAAATAAATGCATTTATCCAAGTAAATGACTTACGGAGAAGTGTCACTTGGGGCGCTGTAGTTAAATTGGAAGTTCTTTTTTTTCTTTGGTAAAACGACTTTTCATTAAAGCAAGAGGAACCAACTACAAGTGAAGAAACATAACATAACACACAGGAGCAACAAGACAGCAGAACTGCAAGCACACAACAACCCCACAAAGAACACACAAAAGACTAAACACAAGTACCAACGACATGATCATCTTTTAAAACATCAGAGAGCCAAACAAACTGGAAAAAGATCTTCCAACTGAAAACATACCTTGGAACCCATCATAGCAAGTTAATGCGCAGCTGAATCTGCCTGACTAGCCACCCAAATAAACTGGAAAACAAGAGACTTACAGAAGAGCCAAATGTTTTTGATAAGAAACATAATATCTTAGTTTACTCAATGCTAGACTTGATTCACCTGCTTGCTTGGTCGGGATTGATTGATTAACAATGGATTAATTTGTTTTTTATTTCTAACCTATATATGTCAGAAAATTTGAAATCAACTCCCCTTAAATGCTACTGGTAGGAGTGTCAAATTAAAATCAATTTGAATGGATTGGATGGACGGATAAAACATATTAATTTGAACCAATCCATCCACAGTGGATTGGATTAAGCTCACATTGAAATAATATATCAAATCTATTGATAGAAGATGAGAATACAAGTGTCAATGAGCCCGGGATGCATTGAAACAAAAAGCTATTACAAAATATCTCTGTACTTGCCTGGAAGCTTAAGAGTGTCCCCAAAATTCCGTCGAGGAGAGGAGTAACTAATCAATGCAATTGCTCCTTTGTGTGAC
Source organism: Nelumbo nucifera (assembly GCF_000365185.1). The sequence continues at coordinate 2,265,249 of NW_010729137.1, read as the reverse complement.
AGAGTCCAGTAAAGAACACAATTAATGCTAATGCACCTCTTCTTACAGTGCCACAATGCTAGTCCCTAGTCGTTGGTCTATTTCCTTTCCTGTGAACATTCAATCCTTTTATGATACTGTGACTTATTTGGAAAGAGAATAAGATTAATAATAAATTTTGGTCTGCTAGACCAAGTTCTTTCATGGCTTGCTATGGCATGATACCTCATCTGGACAGCCAGCCAGCAATAGTGCCATCTTCAGAAATGAAATAAAGAATGTCTCATGGACCCCAAAGGTTAACTACTCCTACTCAGCAGACGATGCCATTTACATAATCTGTGATGGAGCAACAATCAAGGATCATATGATAATAACTTCAAATTTTTGTGTGTTCTGGGTAACAGAGTTGATTATGTTTGCAGCCCTATATGGGAAGCGGTTCTTAAAAGTCTGTTTTTAGCGAAAAAGAATGATTGGACCAGCATAACTACCTTCACGGATGCAAAAGGCCTAGTTGATGATGCTCTCCAAGGCAATTTGGAGCAGGTTTTTGACTAGCGTCTCAAGCCTCATCTTGACAGAATCATTAGTCAAGTTAAACACTTGGGTGCTGTAAATATTTTATTTAGACTTAGGGAGCAACCCTTTTTGCTAACTCAACTGCCGCCCAAAAGGCAAAATACTCTTGACATATTTTGTTAATGGCAAAATAGTCCCAGCTGGATGGAACTAACCTTTTGTAATCTCCCATAATTTTAATTTCTCTTAATCTATCAAAGAAACGGAGATTGAAACAAATCTAAGTATAAAACCAATCTCAATAGATTGAACAGTCTAATTAAACATTAAATCGGAGCGATCCAAAATGGTTCAAAGCAAGGTTTTAAAAACCGACCTATAAATTGAATCGCTTTCGATCACCACTGGTTTCTGGCTCAGCGTTTCAACCATTCAGGTCCAACGGTTCAAGCAGTTCGGCCCTCAGATTGGAATATTAGGGTAGATATCATGTATATAGTTATGCTCTCTCTTCTTTTATGAGAAGAGAGAAAATGGCTGTTGGCTGAAGAAAACAAGAAAAAAAAAGGAAATTAAGAAAGAAAAACGGAAAAGAAAGAAAGTAAAGAAGAGGAAAGGAGGGAAAGAAATATGGAAGGAAGGAAAGAAGAAGGAGGAGGAGGGGGAGGCGACATTCATCAGTGATGATGACGACGACGGTGTTCACTGGCGACACCAATGATTCTTTTGCTGATCTTAGATCCCATCTCTCTCTCTCACAGATCTAAGTGATGAAATCATCTTAGTCCCCCCATCTCAATCTCCCTTTCTTTTTCCATTAATGATCTTAAAAAATTAAATAAATTTTTATTAAAACCACAAACCACTGTCTGAGTTGAACAGTTTAGTGGTTCAACCATCTGGGTCAGTGGTTTTTTATCATTTCAACATTCTTTCTTTCACAACAGTGGTCTAAAGTATTCATGGGATTGGATTGGACCTGATCCATTTATAATGGACTCATATTGGATCGACCAAATCTGGTCCAATTCACAACCCTAGCTGCTGGTGTGGCTCGTCTTGTGGGTGAGGGATGATCAATGGGGTGCAAGAGAGCCGAGACAGGTGAGGTTTGAATCATAGTTAGGTTTCCTACAATTTTCCTCTTAAAACTTGCTTGCAAATTGCAATCCTAATGTGGTTGAAGGCCCAATATTGATTGCGTCAATGGAAAAAAAAAAAGGCATGATGCATTCCACTGGACCGTTTTGGTGGTGAGTGTAATATAGGGAAATCTCAAATTTCTATGACTTTTGCTTCTGGAATCAATTTTATGTGATTCTTTCTCTTTTTCTCCAAGGAAATCTCAAATTTCTATGTTTGGTTTGAATGAAAAGGTAGGGAAAGGAAGAAAAGGGTAGGAAAACCTGTACAAGGTTTGTAAAGGTTTTCCCACCTTTCCCTTCCTTTTTCTACTGTTTCCTTCAAACCAAACACAGCCTAAGGAAAAACATAAAAAAGAAAGAAAAGAAAAAAAAAAAAAAGACTTCCCGTGGTGTTTCATGGCAGAGAAGAAGAAAAACATAGAAAGTAAAAAAGAAAATAAGAAAAAGAGAAGAGAGAATGAGATGCATTGAAAATTTAATTAACAACTAAGGATAACCCAGTCTTTTAAAACGTTAAAAAATGATTAAGGTATATATAAGCTGTTTTTGAAAGTTTAAGATACATATAAATAGTTTAAAAGATATATATATATATATATATATATATATATATATATAAATAATTATCCCTTTTTTTCTTTTATTTCTCAACTCAATCTCAAGTGTCCATTATCCAAAATATTATCTGGACCAATGAAACCCAGATGGTTTTGAAAGGCTAGTGGTTTTAGTGTAAACAGTCCCAGGTCAAACTCTTTCACTAAAATTAGAAATATATAGAATATTAGACCCTTTTTTTTTTTCAATTTCTCAACTCAATCTCAAGCATTCGATATCCAAAATATAATTTGGACCTTTGAAACTAATAATAATGGACAAAACTGCTTTCTAAAAACAGGACGTACAGAACTGTCAAAAAGACTCAAAACATAAGATCGAAAACCCTAAGTTGAGATTGAGATGGAGAGAGATCCCATCGATCTATGCTTGAGGACTATGGAGACTGAGAGACTGACGAAAGGTTGAAACTTGAGACTTGAGACTTCGAGAAACGAAGGTAGCTGAAGAGATCAAGAGAACGCTATTTTCTCTGACCGAATGGTCTTGCCTGTTGAAGATTCAAGCCAACGTTCTACATTTTGAAAGTTTCTAACATTAAACATTCTATCTCTAATTCTTTATTTGATTTGATCTATGCTTGGCTAGTGGTATGGACTCTATAATCTGGATGATTCGTTGAACATTGGAAGCAATTTTTTATTGCAGGCTCTTAAGCAAGTTTTATTGGAGTTGATTAATCATTTCTAATAGAGAAGCTTCAGTGTTCTAAATATAACTTGAGGTTTCTTTAAATTCAGTCTAAAATCTCTATTTTTTTTTTACTTTTTATTTGGGTAAAAGGCTTAAACTTCTCTTGATATTTACTGTATATACTGAAACTTCCCACCTCCCCTAATGGTTGATGTCATCAGACAATGACCTTCCCTTCATTAACAATCTGTCAAAATTTGTATAAGTTGTGACATTAATTTTTTGTTAAAACCCAACCCCCCTTTGGCCATGACTAATGACCGCATTCAGAAAACACAGATATCTGAACAGACAATAGGGAGCTGCAATTGCTTACAAAAATAAAAATCCATGAAAAAGCATGTCTGAAATGTTTTGATAGGGTGGGTACGGGTGTTAATGGACTGGTTTTGGATTGAACCCCGTCCTGTCCAAAATGAATTTGGATGGATTGAACGAACCAACAAGACATATTGGATTGGATTAATTTAGTCCAAAATATTTATTAGATTGGATTGGACCTGGTCCATTCGTAATAAATTTATATTAGATTGGATTAAGCCAATATTTAGTCCATTGATATAATATAAGAATATAGGTGTCAACGAACTAGATTTAGATTGAAAACAATCTAAATCAAAACGAATTTGAACAGATTAGATGGTACAAACATTAAATTGGATCGATCTAAAATATTCATTGGATTGAATTAGGCCCAGTGCATTTATAATAGATTTACATTGAACTGGATCGGATTAGACAAAATCCGTAAGGGTGATGTAGGGAGGTGTGTGGGGCGATCATTTAGGGAGGTAGGGAGAGTCGAGATACAGGAGAGGAACTATTCCTCTACAATGCTGCATCAATTGAAGAGATGCCAGAAAATGGAATCTCAGGAGAAGCAACGGCATATCAGAATTTTAGAGAAATTTAATAATCTTGAAAATCCTTATTTGATTTTGGATTTATGTGGGAATCTTTTTTCCAAGACCCAAATCCATTTGAAGTGGCCCCCCTTTTTAATTTTATTAAAACTCTGTTTTCAATATGGTAAATGTGCTAAACTATGTGGGAGCACTATTCGTGCATTGAACTTCATTCTATATATGACAAGATAATGAACTGTGATTATACGAGTCAGGATCTGCTGACCACAATACATATTGCTGCTCACGTTCAACCAGCTATATTTTAAGAATATTAATGATATAAACTATAAGAGATGTTCGTAATGTGCGGGTAGAAGAAAGTAACCAACACCGTATTATGATAAGCGATCTGAACTCCACTACACAACCCCTTTGTATTGGCATGCATGAGCACAACGCTTTTCTTGGATCCCACTTTTATGACCTGAGAGCTCTCACCTCTCATGAAATGAGAGCCTTGGGTTTTTCTATACCCTACAAAAGGAACAATGCTCCAACAAGCTAAGGCCATGTTTGAAAGTGCTTATTGGAAATAATTGCTTATTTGGGCGGGAACCACACCATTAAGTACTTATTAGTGTTTGGGAAATAAGCTTGAAATAAAGGCTTATTTTTAAATCCAAATTTCCAGCTTTATTTTAAGTGCTCATACAATAAGCACTTATTCAATTTGTTTCTCCCATAATTGTCTACACTGAATTTTTAGAATACTAATTATAACCCTTATACAAAAACAATTTTACGAAAGTAAAGTATTCTTACGAAAGCATTTTTATGAAAGTACTTTTATGTTCTATGAAAGCACTTTTACAAAAGTACTTTTACGAAAGTATTTTTATAAAAGTATTTTTTTGAAAGCACTTTTACAAAATCACTTTTACGAAAGTACTTTTATAAAAGTAATTTTATGAAAAAACTTGTATAAAAGTACTTTTACAAAAGAACTTTTACCAAAGTACTTTTACAAAAGTACTCTTATAGAAGCACTTTTATGAAAAGTACTAGCATAGGGCTCAAGTAGTAACCAGCCAAACTTCAACCATTGTTGAATGGGGTGGTCCGGTTGAACTCATCTCGGTAGTTTCCTTTGTTGTCTCTTTGGGAAAATGTATTTTCAGGTTCAGCTGTTTTGTGTTTATACTTGGTATAGGATCAAACATGAATTCAGCTCCCTTCCATAGCTTAGTAATTGATTGAACACGTTACTTAAACCAAAACAAATTCTTGTGGAGATTTAGGGAGTGTTTTGTAACGTAGATGAGAAATTGTGGACAAAAATGTGTAGACCAATCCACACCACACCTCTATGGGCGTTCTACAAGGTGTAGTGCATTTCAATCCACACCTTGTGTTTGATTCCATGCATCTCAACTACAACATTTAAGATAACCTATGCCATTAATCATTAAAAATAATATTTTATTTTTTTGTAATATACACAATATAATAATAATAGTAAATTGCTAAGAATTTTAATAATTAATAATATTAAATGACACGTAATAATATTAATATTAATAATAAATGAGTAGTAACATTAATGATATTTGATAATATTAACAACAATATTAATAACATTTAATAATAAGTAATAATATCAATAACAATTAATATTAATAAAAGTAATATTCAAAACTTAATAATTATAAAATAATATTAACATTAATTAATAATAATTAATATTAACAAAATAATATTCAAAATTTAATAATTAATAAAATAGTAACTATAATAATTAATAAAATCAAATAATATTTGAAACTTAATATTTTTATTAATAAAATAATACACTCGGGTGGGGAAGCAAAAGCCAATCCCATCTGGGACAAGCAAATCATAAATCCCATAAACTTAAAGAGTTGAGAATCAATAACACAATCTGATTTCTGAAGTAATTTATAGCTGAAACCCAAGAACCCAATCTACAAAGAGTAAGGTCAAAACAACTCATCAGAGCTTGTCCTTTTGTTATTGAACAGTGTATTGTTCCTTTCCCCCCAGATAGACCCAATTACCACAACAAGAATTGACTTCAAAACGCAAACTTGGAAAGACCTGGGAGGCACCAACTACAGAGCACATCCTTTACCGAGCCTGACATCGCCCAACTAGCCCCAGCAACTTTAATAAAATGAAGCCAGATTGACCAAGCAGCCAGACAATGAATGTACAGGTGGTCAATGGATTCATCCACCTGTCCCAATAATAGAACGCATCAGCACAACAATACACCATGTTCATGTACTTTTAGAGAGCTCATAGGCTAAGCACTTCAAAAGTCCAACCCTTGAATATCCTATCTCTTCCTGAACAAATAAAAGTCAATTTCTGGATTCATCTTCATTCCTACCCCCTCATAATTCTCTCTTTTCCGGCACAATTTCCAGCCTTCAAGTTGATAGATGTTCAGGATTCACATGAAGAAGGTTAAGTGTTTTTTAACAAATGATCAAACAATAACTCTTGTCTTCTTGACATAAACAGGAAAGATATTGAAGGAGGATGCTAGTACACCCTTGCTGAGCTAGGGAAAATCAAACTTTTCATGCTAGACCCGATGTATGGCATTACATTCTGAAGGAGGTTGCTACCATCCCCCTCCTGAAGTCAAGTTCCATTAAATCAAGTCAGTTTTAAAATTATATATAGTTTATTATACAAACAAAAGCTTTAGTTTCTGAGTATTTTCTTGAATATTTTCTTTTGTTGAATATCTAACATGTTCTTTGAATATGTTAGACAGAGTACAGAAAAAATACAGAAAAAGAACACCAATGAAAGAAATGATTGAAGTTGTAGAAGATGGAGAAGGAGCACTTACCGCCAGTGGTTCGATGCAGCAATGGTTGAAGATGCAGAAGCAAGTGATTGAGCAATTTTGTTTCTATAGATGAAAAGAATATATGTTTATTACTTTTATAATTCTATAGATGAAGAGAAATTTTGTTTCTCGCAATACATAAACATGCAACCATTCACAGAGCAAAAGAATCGAAGAAGCATGTATTCATCAGCTGTAAAAAATATATGAAACAAGGGTAAGAGTAGATGGAGATGAAGCACTTACTGTCGGTGGTTCAGTGCAGATGTGGTCGGAGTTGCATGCAGGCAGTGAGTGGTGAAGCAAACAGTGGTGGTCGGAGTTACAAAGGCAAGTGGAGAAGAAGGGGCAGCAGTAGTGCTCGGAGTTATAAAGGCGAGCGAAAAAGAAGGGGCAGCAATAGTGCTTTGTAAGAGAAGTTGCAACAATAAAAGAAATTGGGTTTACGTTTCGTAAACATTAGATGCGAAGTATGGGATCAGTCTTCATAGCATCCACGAGATAGCATGGATTGGTCTACACCACAGGCAACCTGAACGTGCTAAGCCACCGTTGTGTGTTTTAAAACGTAACATCTCGTGATCATTCTACGGGGACGGAATCTAATAGGCACATCAAAATAAGCATGTTATATTAAATGAGCACTTGATAAATATTTTGACAACTGTCAAAAGCGGGTATTAATCTTTTTCAAGGGTGGGGTGAGGGTATTTAAAGGGACAGGTATCAAAAAAATTTTCAAAGTGTTCATTGAACGTGCTTACAATTTCGTGCCTACCTCATATGAAACCCATTCTACGATACCCAATACCATCTTAGTGCCAAAAGAATTTTTGGAAAGAGAGGGATTCCTGCATGGTTCTTGTAGAGATTTAGCAATAACTATTTCTACATGGCAAATTCCAACACGTACGTGGGAATTTTTCATTTCGATAAGAACTGAAAGGGTAGGAGTAGGATTCAAATTTCAGCAATAACTATTTCTATTTATACATGTTTCCTTTTACTCTAACCCTGTGTTTGGTTTGAAGGAAAAAGTAGGGGAACGCAGGGAAACCTATATAAATATGAAGGGTAAATATTACTTTTACCTCTACTTGGGTTTCATTCAAATACTAAGGGTTTGTTTGATTTGTGGGAAAAGGGGTTTGGAATTGGAATCAGAATGGTCAATTTCAATTTCAGCTGTTTGGTTGGGTCAAATTGGAATTCCATTCATAATCCTGGTGGAATGACATTCCTCCATGAGGGAATGGTCATTCCCTCCCCCTCCTCTGGGAATGAGAATCAATTCCAATCAGTTCTAATTCTGATTCTGAATCCAATTTTAGACTGAACCAAACAGGTGAAGGGAATAGACCATTCTGATTCTGATTCCAAAGAAATTCAATTACAATTCTAATTCCAACTGTAAACCAAACAGACCCTAAAACGATAGATTTAGATTGATCCATCAACTTATTCACCCCATATAGTTTGAGGTTAATTACGTATTCCATCTTTATACTCATTTTCTGTCAATTTTAGTGAGAGGAAGTGTTAACATATATGACATCTTATATAAAACTTTCCAAAATTCAATTTTGTCATTTTTGTGCCAACTTTTTGTGCATGTTATATGGATAGTATACCCCGAAAGGTATATTTCTTCAGCGGACAATTCTTCTATAACATTTAAGTGTGAATAAAAAGTTTAAAATAAGTGAAAGAAACAATTATAGGTAAAATTTGAGAAGGTCAAACTATATCCAGTGCTCATAGATGAGATCATTTTTTGAATTTCAAAATATGTTTTAAAGGCAAATTTGATACTTTATTACTCTGAAAAAATTTCATAAAATGGTACTTATTTCTACCTTGATTGGTTCTATCTATTCCTGGATAAACCCCCAATTGCATGGTCAAAGAGGGCATAAGTCATCAGGTAAATATGAGGGAAGGTCTTAGTAACTAATTGTTACCGGGGGGAGGTTTGAAGCCAAATAAAAAAATTAAAAAGAAAACTAGGACTAGGAGAGGTATAAGTAATTTATGCTTAAGGCCTCATTCGTTTATCGCCATTCTGGGTAAAATTTACTCAGTAAAGTTTATTTACCCATGTTCTTTTAGTTGAAACTTACCTGAAACTTACCCAGGTAAATTTTACACTCCAACTTATTCATGTTCTTTTGTCTCACCAACTTTTCTGGGTAAGAGGTCAATATGTTATACTATTGTCAAAATTACCCTTTTAGCCTAAATGAATGTTTTTTGTGGAGGTTTTGTTTTATAAACCTATGTAATAGGTCCATGCCATATCAAAAGGAACCCAATCAATCACAAACCAATCACTATTGCCAACATTACCCTTTTTAGAGGTTTTCTTAATACCACTAATCATAGAAAGATCTTAACACCACTAATCGTTAAATTAAATTAAGAACACAGGGTATTTTCGATTAACTAAAACACCCCACGATGGAAAAGTAAACTTACCCACTTTTGAGGTGGATAAATTTTTCCCACGTAAGTGGCCTTTAAACTTACCTAGGGGAAATTTTATTTTCCGTGGACCTTACACGTTTTTGTAAAAGAACATGGAAAAATGGGTCAACTTTCCCACCTCAACTTAGCGATAAACGAATGGGGCCTAAATGAAGTATTAACTGAATAATATCCCCTGTGTGATTTTTTTTTTTTTTGAGTATAAGACATTAAATTAAATTTATATAAATGCATTAGCATAGCTTAAGTCCGAGCTAAACCAGATCAGTTCAGAGTAACTGATCACTTAATTCACATCAATTAATTAAATACTAGCATTTGCTAGAATAATAATTGAAGGGCAAAATAGATAAAGATAAAATTTAGAAAGATTCTAGAAAATGGGAGGTCCAAAACATTGTAATGGGGAGGAACCCCCATTTTCTCTCTCTCTCTCTCCCGTATCCCCTCTTCTCCTCTCTCCTGCCATTCTCTTCCGGACGTTCGGAAGCTTGACCACCATTGTTTTTGAAACTTTGAAAATATGTTTCAAAAACAAGGCAGAATCATCTGGTTTGAAAACAAAGAGAGCATACCTCATCAGGTAAACCCGAGGGAAGGTCTTTGTAACTAATTGAAACCAGGGGAGGTTTGCAGAAGAGAAACAAATGAATTAAGAAAGAAACTTTAAAACCAAAGTGCAAAAGGGATGATTAGGGCAGATCCCAATTTTGATAAAGGAGCACATCCTTTGTTAAAATTTCAATTTTGGCCTGTTCACTAAATGGGTGTGAAAAAAAAAATGAAAAGAAAAAAATTAATGAACAAGAAATTTTTGATTTCTTATTAAAGTTAATGGTATTAGTACGTTAAAAAAAAAAAAAACCCTCTCTTTGTAAGAACACAAAGATTTGTTTTTTCTTTTTCACTCAAGTACGCAGCCTTCATAGATGGTGCTCAACCTCATTTTAAACGACCGCACCGCTAGTCTAGCCCGCCTAGAGGCGCTTCTCTGTAACTTAGCAACAGACCCATATCTCGAAACCCTGACCTCCTTACTCTGGAACCTCTTGCAATCATCATCAACCTCACCTTCTTCTACTCTCGCGTCCACCTCAAAAATTGCAGGCGAAACTCGAATCCTCTTACCCCTCCTACCCGTTTTCTTTGATTCATGGGTGAGGGCAGTACTGGCTTTCACGGCCAATGCTGCCATGTCGGAAGCCGTCAGGCGGTAGTGCAACCGGGTGAGGGGGAGAACGAAGTAGAGCTGTCCAGGCTGGAGTTGCTGGGCGGGGTGCAAGGGTGGAATTAGAGAGTCGTAGAAAAGCTTATCGGAGTTGCAGATGAAGCACGGCGACGTCTCCACTTCGAGGGCCTGGGATACCGTAACGGGGGATGCGTACTCGCGGAGCTTGCCGTCGGCGGAGATGACTTTGACTGTTGGGGAAGCAGAGGAATCGCTGGATTCGGAGGACAAGCAGGAGCCCATCTTCGAGACGGTTAGACAGTAAGTGTTTGGGAAAATTCCTGTGAAAGCCAAAAGACAGAGAGAGGGAGAGGGTGGGAGTTTTTTATTGATAAGCGAGGACGGAGGACGAGGAGAGGTGGTCTGAACTCTGGACTCAGGTGGGAGGGTTTAAAAGGGGAGGAGACGGGGAGGGAAGGTGGGGACTTGCTTCGGCAGCGAAGCCGTCATTAACGAATTGGTGAAAGTGAAACTGATCAGGGGGTTTGATTTGATGGTTTTTGTTTTTGACGTGGTAGTCGTCAAATTATACGATGAAACGCGGCCTCACTTCAGCTCTGACAATTTGGATTCTTGACCGGAATTAAGAGATAGGCGTAAGCCTACCTCCTCTCCTGAATCCTGACGAGACTCCACAGCTGATTGAGGTGGAGCCAGGCGAGCGCCAGTTTCGATTGTGGATGAGTGCCAATCTAAATCAAGGGGTTTTAGTTTTACCGTACAGTTATGGTCGTATTATTATAGAGGAAATGAAGGGTTCTGTGTCAAGGCCACATCTGATAATCCCTATCCCTAAGGTTCACCCTTGGTTCGTAACCCCTAAATAGTTTTAGGGCCTGTTTGGTTGGTAGGGTTAGGGGTTTGAAATTGGAATTGGAAATTTGGAATGAAATTATTCTAATTTCAACTGTTTGGTGGAACTGAATTGAAATTTTATTTTCATTCTTAGTGGAATCTGGATTGGCATTCCCCCATTTGAGACCTGAGAGAATGACTATTCCCTCCCCCTCCCTCGGAAATAGAATCCAATTCTAATTGATAATTGTCATTCGAATTCTTATTTAAACCAAACACACTGTGAAAATAGACGATTCCAAATCAAATTCTAAAAGATTTTAAGTATGGTTCTTATAAACCAAACGGATCCTTGATTAAGCTGCGTGTAACCGCCGCTAGGTAAGGTAAGAGTTACGAGTTATGAGCAACAGATAAATTGGTGTGGATCGCGTGAGGCCGGGGTTTGTTTTTCTAATTTCTAGCGAACCGCGTGAGAGTCAAGGGTCAACTTAAAAGTGCCGTTTGTTTTTGGGGGAAGATTGTTTGTATATCATCAGCCGAGAACACGTGGGGATGCGCCGTGAGACATTGTGGGGCGCACATGTGAACTCCAATTTGTCATGCGGCTCCATTAACTACGGAGTGCAGGTGAAATCTTAGAAGAAGTATCAATCAGCCTAGATCAGAATTTTCTAAGCCCAAAGTACAGGGGAATGCATCGTGACTGTGAATTGATACTAAATTTACGGACAGGATGTAGTTTATAGGGGAAAGGAGTAGTTGTGGGAGTTGAAATTCAGAATTCTGCATCGTATCCGTACTCCGAATCTTATGAATATTGATTCTCAGTTTCCCACTCAACGAACTTTGGTCCCTTGATTGGCCGGCAGGCCAAGATCATCATACATCATATCAACTTTGCTTTAACACAACTTAACAGTCCAAAAATATTTACTGGATTGGGTTAGATTGGAACTGGTCCATCTATAATAAATTTACATTGAAACGGATTGGACTGAACCAATATTCGGTCCATTGATAAAAGATGTGAATACAAGTATCAATGGATTTGAACAAATTGATCAATCTAAACATCAAATTGGATTTATCCAAAATATTTTTCGAATTGAATTACACCTAAACTATCTGTAATAGATTCATATTGGACTGGATTAGATTAGGCCAAATCCGGTCCAATTAACACACCTTATTCAAGGGTGCAAGGCAGGCCGAGTAATGTTGGGGGGAAATACTAACCCAACCCTAAGGTTCAGTTTGGAACGAGTCCAGATACAAATACGTATATATTTAGAAATACAAAATATGAGGCTTTTACAAAATGTTTTTTGTTCCTAAATTCGTGTTAATTCTAGCTTCAAAGTTATTAGGTATAAAAAGAATATCGTTATTATGATTTAGAAAAGTTTTTCTTTTAAACTTAAACTTATTACATATATCATACATACACACATGCATTTATATTTATATACACAAATTACATTTTGTGCTGACTTATCAGATGATTTGAAGAATATGACATAGGGATGATCATGGGCCAGGCTCGGGCCTGGTTTTGCACTTATGATAAGGGTTATAGTTTAGACCTGGGCCCGGCTTAGACCAGGGTTCCGGGCCTGTAACATAAGCCCTAGCCCAGTTCTACATGGCCTGGGCTTGATTTTGGGCCAATGCTTTTCATATATAAAACATTACATAGTTATAATATTTTATATTAAATGACATAACATGCATATAAACTTATTTTATACATTATATAATATAAATTATACAAATCATGTTATAATATTTATATATAAAATATATAATATAACGTAAAATAATTTGTATACATTATACAGAAAATGCGTAAGTTTAAATATATTAGAGCTAGCCCGGAATTAAAATATTAAGTCCAAATCTGACCTAAAATTTACAGATCAAACCTAAATACAAAACCCAGGCCCAAGTCCAGAATTTTCAGACCGAGCCGGACTGGGCTGAAATGATCACCCCTAAGTCCTAATATGACACAACAAGGGGAGCGCAATGGATCCCAACTACCTACTTTCCAGCTGACTTTAATGGAGGATTCTAGATAGTAAGTGTAGTGTTAGCCATGTGACAAGTATGGCGCAACATGAGGCCCATGATTTTCGATCTACATCACTAATTAATTAATTCACCTAATGGAACAAAAGGTATTTTTATTTTATTTTATTTTGTAGGGTGGGTTTTGTCAACTCATGTGTTGTTCCTTTTCTCTTTTTCATATATCAGCAACAACATATTTGTCAAACTGTTGTCCCTTCATTGCTTTACTTCCATGTGTTTTTTTAATTAAATGCTTTTAACTATATAAATATGTACCAAAACTTTTGTATCCTGAATATTTAATTAATTTTAGGGTTTTTCTTAATCATAAATTTCTAAAAAAAAAGTCTTTCAATTGCCACCTAACTAATTAATAAACAATTTTGTGACGATCCCCACTCGTAGTTGTAGGGCTTAATTACTCAATACTCACCTTGAAACGTTCCGGATCCGGCCCGTGAATTAATTACATACTTGTTTTGGCATTTCGTCAACTCTGCTGTGTAGTGGTGTAGAAAAAAAAATAAACAAATAAAATTCAGCCTTAAATAGCATCGTTTTTTCAATTGACAAAATTTATTTTCAACGATGTGGTTATTTGAATGGCTGAGGTCGTGAATAATTCGAATAAGTTAGCCAAATGTGAATGTAGAATTGACTTACGTTAATAACTCATACGCAAGGATAAAATAACGGTGACGTGGAGGGCTTGAATCGAGACTTAAATAGCTTAATTAAAGCTGTCGTGTTGCCATAAGTAAATATTATAAAAAACTGAAATTAGTTTATTGTACTGACCGTACCTTCTCGTATGACTTTCAGCAACTTAGATCAGTTGGTGGCGTTTGGTGAGTCTTTTGGTGTTTTGGGTTTTCATGAGTTTGAGTTTGAAAGACACCAAAACCCAGTTTTTTTGCCTTTGTTAACCAAAAGTTAGTAATACAAGGAGTCGGGATCTGCTACTCATTATATTGGGTGTTTCTCACATCGACCTTACATCATGTTCCAGCCATACATTAGCAACATCTTTCGTATTTGCATGTTATTATTCGTGGGAGGTGTTCCCGATATACAGTGAGATGAAGCTGTAAGGTTATTGTAAGGAACATTCTTTGAGAGCAGATCCCAATTTTATGGAAGATGCATGTGTGGAAAGATCCGAAAAGACTAAAAATATCGAATTTCGAAAAGCTTTAAATGAAGCTTTTTAGTTTTTTGACATAATAAATAGGCTCTTAACGTGTTTTTAAAAGCTCAATAGATCAAATCCCTTACCAAATGATCTTTATCTTTAAAATTAAGATCCTAAAAGCTTAATACAATTTTTGGTTATCTAAGCTTTTGGAAGATCGTTCTACAAAGATCTGTCAAATGGCACCTAGATATAAAGCTTAATACGTCTCTTCCCTTCCTTTGGGTGCTTTTATTTCGTTTCTAATTGTCTTGGGTGGGAGGTCTCTTCCCCGTCATATATAATTTTTTGCATTGCTATCAAAAAGATCTTGGAGATAATAAGAATCTTTGAGTACCACCTCCTTTCAGTGGGTTAGATGGATGGGCTACATTACGTATATGTTTGGCATCGATACTGCAGCCCTATTTTCTCAGAAAAAGGTGCTGCTGATGTGTGGGTTGGAAACATCATTTTTTGAAAAAAACAGTGTCTTTTTTTGTTTGAGTAGGACGTTTTCTGGAGTAACAATAATTTTTTCCGTTTGGAACCAATGTTCTAGGAAACATTTTCAGCACTGGTACTCATTATTCAGTATCATATCACTGCCTTGTGGACAACAACGAGCCATAACTCCAGAAAACGTCAAATTTAATGTTGCTCCAAACTATACCTTCTCAATTTTCGAAGTATAATTTGGAGCATTATTTTTTTATTGAAAAACGATTTCAAACAAATGTTTATTTCCTGAAACACCATTTTTTCCGACATAGCGCTAATATGCCGTGTTTTCTAAAACAAACAGACGCTAGTACATTAAACATGGATAGTACCATCTCCTTTGAATGAGGACCACACACATAGATACAAAGGCCCCGAACTGTAAGACTATCTGATACGTGGAGGCTATTTTCTTGCCTCAAAGAAAAGTCTATCACTATCACTAGTAGCTTTATTCCCAAGATATTGACTACTAAATATTAGTTATTATTTATTCTAAGTAGACGTGATGACTACTCTTATTTTATTTTTAATTAATTTTTACCTTTATATATGCAAGGAGAAATACACAAGGAAGAGCAATTCTCTTAGCCAAACTCAGTTGGGGAAGATATATGAGAATGACACCACATATTCAAGGGGATTTGATGGAGGATTACCTCGCCTGTCTAAATTTCCACATGTTTTTTGCATGTAGTGGTGTCCTTTTTTTTAGGTTTTATAAATGTCCTTTTGTAATTTGTTATTCTGGTGGTGACTGGAAATTGGGATTTGGGATGGAAGTCTTGTATTTACATAATTAATAAGTCCATTGTCAAGTAATAAGCTTTCATTTCTCCCTTCGCCAACTAAAAGAAAGAGAATAAATCAAAAAGGAAATCTGCATTCATACAAGAGAGGAAAAATATCCACTATGAAATAAGAGATACAAAATGTTACTTTCACTCAACCCTAATTCTACACAACTAATTATTTAAATAAATGAAAAAGTAAAGTATGCCAGAATTACACAAAGGGCTTTCTTCCTTCCATAAATACATACAATACAAGTCTTTAAAATTTTTCAATATTATAAATATATCCCTGTAATCAGTGTTTTTGAATTGTCGTTGATTCAGATTGTCAGACTGTTCGGCTCAGAAACCATCTAGGCAATTGGTTCTGTTTCACCCTTAACCCAATCCTTAGCAAAAAAAAAAAAAAACATTAATTTGAACAATGATCCACTTATCTTAATTGAACCGTCAACCTGTTTGACCCATTCAACGGTTATTGGATGTTTTCTTTTTTTAATTTTTTAAGTTAGAACAAGTCATCATATATGCACCTAACTTCTACCACCATGTTACAATTTAATTTAGAAATGTTAACAACTATGAATCCAAATAAAAAATAAAATACACAGCAAATTAAGTTGAGAATTAGGGAAAAATTTTTGCTCTTGAATGAATGAAGTGGAGCACCCCATACTAGATACATAAACCAGTATTACATCAAAGGCTCTCTCTCTCTCTCTCTCTCTGAGGCTGACATTGCATTTGTTGTGCACTTCCATTTCTTCTATGGCCCTTTTCGTTTATCAGTAAATGGGAAGGGTGGAGTTTTTACAGCATTCTAGGTCCTACGGTAAAGAGTCACTTATTTAGATAAAACTTATCCATCTCCCATGTGGATAAGTTACTTTCTCTAGGAAAAAATTATAAAATGTAATGGGACAAATATGCCCATTTTAACATAGTTAAAAAGATAATTATATTACTTACTAAGGAATCAAAAACAATACCCTTGTTACTTACTAAGGACAAATATGCCCATTTTAACATAGTTAAAAAGATAATTATATTACTTACTAAGGAATCAAAAACAATACCCTTGTTACTTACTAAGGACAAATATGCCCATTTTAACATAGGTAAAAAGATAATTATATTACTTACTAAGGAATCAAAAACAATACCCTTGTTAATTTCTACAAGCGGGTGTCCCATTAAGGGAGTACATGTCAATTTTTGCAGAAAAAACTTGTAAATCTTTTTATGTGATTATAAGTTTATAGCTCGGTTTTTCTTTAAAAAGTTTTTAACTTCTATGTATTTGAACTAAATGTGGTGAACTTTTTAATTTGATACATTCACCACATGGGTCGATTGAAGGGTTTTTTTTTTTTTTCTAGCCATGGATCGATTGAAGGTTTAGGCAAGTAGGCAAAAATTATTTAATAATTTATGCATCTCAAGGAGTGAGGGACCCTTACACGAACATAACTTGTCATTCATAGAACATGACTCTTAATCTACCGTATGTACAACTCCGATCCCATTAAAACCTGTTTGAGATTAAGGGGGTATTTTGTAGTATGGATGAAAAATTGGTAGGTGTCGACTGGTCCACATCACACCTTGTGGCAGATACTAATTCACACCATACCACAATCTATAATTGTTCTGAATTGTGGATAGATTGTGTGGATCATACCAATCCACATCCATGGTGGTGTTCTGTAGGTGTAGTGTGGACCACTTTTTTATTCCACTAGTAATTAAGCACATTTGTTGCACGTAAGAAAATTTTCTTCATATTAATTACTTGAATTTTAGATATATCATAGTTAAGATAGAAATTGAAAATTAAGAAAACTAACAATTTGGTTAAAATAAACGTAAATGCTTGTAGTAATGTTTATGCATATTGCACATGGAAATTTTAAATTATACTAACAATTATTATTATTATTATTATTATTATTAATTTTTGCATTCCATTTCTGTCATAAATAAAAATAATTTTTACTTTAACAATTGATGGTGTGCGGTCTAGATGCTCCTAGCTGGAGGATAGCTCGAACACTGATTGCTTAGTTGGCTAGTCGAAACTGCAAGACAGATCGATCAGAGAACTCGGGCTGGCTAGCCCGACGAGGTCGCTCCGATGCTTAAGTCAGTACTGTATGTGAGTAGCGAGTTGAAAGTTTGTATGCAAGTAAGCTACAATGCACAAAATCGCACATACCTAGGTCTCAAGGGCTGAAGCTCTTATATAGATGGGCTGTCGTGGGTGTCGCGAACCACTCCCGGGATCTTCGGCCTGAGCTGTAGGGGTCCATTTTGATCTGCAAGGTGAAAAACGCGCTAACTAATAGGGACTACCGTTTCCCTCTGATTCGGATGGGATGAGGTTAAGGCCTACGGTTACGCAGCATGATCCCAAAAGGTTAGGAGACAACTGGCAAGCTTCTAGAGATCTGCTACGCGTCACTCTGGCAAGCTTGGTCATCCCTAGATACCCGAGCTTAGGTGCAATCCGAGGTGACCGAGATACCCGAGGCGACGCGATCTGTTGAGGTGGCCGAGGATGTTGAGTCATGCGTCTAATCACCAGGTTGTGTCCAAGCTTCAAAGTATCGACACGTATCGGCTCGTATCGGACGATACGTATCATTCTGGGACCCCTCCGATACGCCCCTACAGTGGGTGTATTGGAGGTCTAACCGGTTTAGGGGGTAGAGGAGACCTAAACCAGCCCCCTTGAACAGATTGCAAAAAAATAAAAAAAGGCCTGAAAAACTGTATCGGTTCACCCGATACGCCCATACCGGCGTATCGGGCGTATCGATATTTTGAACCTGGGTTGTGTCCATGTGTATGCTGCTTACTAGGTCGGGCCAAATCACCCCTCATCAGTTAACTTCCGAGAGACCCGGGAATGACGGGGCATGTTTGCAAAATTAGTCGGCGAGCACATCCCGCAAGTCGCCACTTAGACCTCAATCTGGTCAACAAGCCCTCGAGGGAGGTCGCTCCTCGCGTCGAGGCCACTTTGACTGGTGACCAGGCGCTATAGGTCAGCCCTGGACGAGGTGCTGCTAGTCGGCCTAAGTTATGGTCGACGTCGCCAGGTTGGCGGCAGAGGTAGGTCGCCATGCTGGGGTCAAAGTCGGACTACGATATGGGACTCCATTACTTTGGCAAGTCACCGCTTAGGTGGCGTCTGGGTGTTGTCCAACTATTTCGGGATGCCATGTGCCATGGTGTCATTGGAGGGCCAAATCTGCCCTCATCAATTGCCCCCACTCCCGAGCTGAGGGAAGCTCGGCGAAGGGAGTAGATTGTTCCTTTGGCCTGGAATGACTAATTTGATGAGCTCGATGTTGTAGACGTCAATCTAATTTTCTCCTCAGGTCGGATTAGTCTAAGTGTTGAATGCAACCTTACACTAGCCCTCACCATCTTGGTTAATGGGGCATAGGAGCGAACTTATCCGCTTGAGGAGAGGTGGAGAAGATACCCCGAGGGCATCTTCCTTACTAGGGATGCAACTGTCAAGGGGTTATGCTATCTAGTCAAGTACCTCAAGAGCGAAGTTCATCATGCCGGCCTCAAGGAGTTCTGACTACGTGACAGTTTTTTTTAGATCGCTCCCCTTAGGTAGAATTCGACACAATATCCCTCGATCCGGTTCTCGAGAGAGTAGCTGGTGAGTTCAATGCGGAGCCCTAAACCGAAGTGGAGGTTGGCTGTGAAGAGATTGATAACTTTGTGTATCTACCACGGTGCTGAGAGCAAGATGGTCTTCCCTTTGTTTCCTCTTTTCTCTCTCTCTCTCTCTCTCTCTCTTTCTCTTTTGAATGTACAAATGAACTTTGCAAGAAATGAAATACAATTTTTGCCACTTCGTGTAGAATACAATGAATCAATAAAACTTTTCTAAAGCATAGTAAAGGACAACCCGGAGTAATGTAAGCCAAGGTGAACAAGTGTTGTAGGGTACGTGCCCGACCTGCCTATGCACCGGTAAGGCATAGAGTCGTCCCTGCTGCTCATGTGCTTAGAAAGTGACTGGGTCTTATTCATGTTTAGCGCCGAGGTTACTATTTGCTTGGCGTCGTGGCCCTTGGGCTCTGGGAGCAATTCATAGTCCACTCTTCATAATATTATTTAGCCGACATGCGGCCTGACCTGTTCACCTTAGCGGGTGGTCATTCTGTAGTAGCTTCACATATGGTTGTTTCTATGTCATCCTATGAGATTAGCTTCCTAGGTGAGTGCTTGCGAGACCATGGCATACATTTTTTGCCCCCCCTTGTGAGGGTTGTCGATACATAAGTTTTTGTCAGTGTGGGTTGACAGTTCAAGGCCACGGCTGCACTACATTAGCCTTGTAGTGATGCCGGTTGTCCACTCCTACGAGAAGCCACAGGTTGCTCGACTTGCAGGGCAGCTCTGCTGACCATAGGTCGCCAGTTCGCACGAGAGCCTTGGAAGGCTTGACCGGCAAGGACATCCATGTAGTCCGTTGGCCGCTGACTCCCACGGGAGACATGAAGGGCTCAACTTGCAGAGGCGACCTCACGAAATAGAGCTGATGAGGCTTCATCTGGGCTGACTGCTATTGAGGATGAGTTGAGGTTGTTTTGCTACTATCTACTTTATGGCGGTATGAATACATCGAGCTTCTCCCATGCTCACATCTGGAAATTCATGCTTCATCTCATAGAACTACCATGCTTCAATCTCGGCGAGAACCACTGATGGCTCTACTGCGGGGAGAGGGGTGTTCACATGAGGTAGCGGTACTGGGAATGCTGAGTTCGACCTGAACTTGTCTGATTGTCACATGGATTTCTCAAGGTTCACTACGGGTGTTCTTGCCCCCCAGTAATTGATATTTGTTCTAGATGTTGGTGTTGCTCAAAGATGCCATTGGGTTCATAAAAAATGGAAATTAGAGAGTGAGAACTTAGATTTTTAAAAGGTGAGATCTTAGCTTTCTGGAAGATGAGGACTTAGCTTTTTGGAATGTAAGAACTTAGCTTTTTGTAGCGGTTCCCACAGACGACGCTAATTGATGGTGCGCGATTTGGATGCTCCTAACTGGAGGATAGCTCGAATGCCGATTGCTTAGCTAGCTAGTTGAAACTACAAGATAGATGGATTAGAGAACCCAGGGTGGCTAGCCTGGCAAGGTCGCTCCGATGCTTAAGTCAGTATTGTATGTGAGTAGCGAGCTAAAATTTTGTATGGTAATAAGCTAGAATGCACAAAATTGTGCGTACCTGGATCTTAGGGGCTAAAGCT
Source organism: Nelumbo nucifera (assembly GCF_000365185.1). The sequence goes on along the minus strand of NW_010729137.1, from coordinate 2,244,237 downwards.
CTTATATAGTTGGGCTACCATGGGTCTTGCAAAATTCTTTGGGATGTTTGGCCTGAGCCGTAGGGGTCCATTTTGCTTTGGAAGACAGAAATCGCACTAATTGATAGGGATTATCATCTCCCTCTGATTAGGATGGGATGAAGTTAAGGCCTACAGTTATGTGACATGATCCTGAAAGGTTAGGAGACAACTGGCAAGCTTCTAGAGATCTACTACGTGTCACTCTGGCAAGCTTGGTCATCCCTAGATATTCGAGCTTCGGTGCTATCCGAGGTTACCGAGATACCCAAGGCGACACGACCTGTTGAGGTGGCTGAGGATGCTGAGTCATGCATCTAATCACCAGGTTGTGTTCAAGGTTCAAAGTATCGACACGTATCGGTTCGTATTGGATGATACGTATCATTCCGGGACCCCTTCGATACGCCCCTACAGTGGGTGTATCGGAGGTTTGGCCGACTTAGGGGGTAGAGGAGACCTAAACTGGCCCCTTGAATCGGTTGTGAAAAAAATAAAAAAAAGGCCTGAATAACTATATCGATCGGCCCGATACGCCCATACCAGCGTGTCGAACGTATCGATATTTTGAACCTGGACTGTATCCACGTGTCCGTCGTTTACTAGGTCGGGCCAAATCACCCCTCATCAGTTAACTTCCGAGAGACTCAGGGATGACGGGGCATGTATGTAGAATTAGTCAGCGAGCACATCCCGCAAGTCGTCACCTAGACCTCAATCAGGTCAGCAAGCCCTCGAGGGAGGTTGCTCCTTGCGTCGAGACCACTTCGATTGGTGACGAGGTGCTACAGGTCGGCGTTGGACGAGGTGCTGCTAGCTGGCCTAAATTATGGTCGAGGTCGCCAGGTCGGAGTCGACGTCGAACTGCGATCTAGGATCATTACTTTGGCAAGTCACCGTTTAGGTGGCGTCTGGGTGTCGTCCATCTATTTCGGGATGCCATGTGTTGTGGTGTCACTAGAGGGACAAATCCGCCCTCATCAACAATTATTTTTATTTAATATGATGAATATATAACATTAGAAATATTCCCAAATGTTTTCAACAAAATTCTGTACCTTTTTCATTTTTCTTTATATTCTATCTTTTTTTTAAATATTTATTATTCAATTATGACATCATGAGTTTCTTTGAAATGTTAGATCATTGACCCACCATCTAAATAAGAAAATAGATTTGCTTCTGGATCAGTTTTAAATTATATAGTTAATCTATATTTTATAAATAATTTTTACTTATTACACCAATATTTTTTTTACATAATATATATATATATATATATATATATATATATATTTGATTACTTGTACTTTTTTAAAGATTTATTGTTTAACTGTCATATCATCAATTAATCCTTTTGACCCAAATTATTAACCCACCATCCAAAAAGGAAAATAGTTTGATTTTGATTTCTAGGTTAACATTAAATTTTGTATTACATTTCCATCATTGATAAAATTATTTCTTTATGTATAATTCTTATTCTTGTTCAATATATTGAACTTATAATATTAGAGATGTACCTAATATTTTATTTTTTTATAAATGTATAACATTAATTATGTTCCCAAAATTTTTCTTTTTTTAATTTTAGTGATTCTTTGTATTTTCTATTTTTGAAAATTTTATTATTTGACTATGGAATCATTTCATTTCTAAGTTGATTTTAAATTTGGTATTCCATTTTCATCTTTAATAAAACTAATTCTTATATTTCATACTTATTTTTGTTTATTATAATGAATATACAATATTAGAGATATGCCCAATTCTTTTTTTGTATTATATATTTTATTTATTTTTATTTTTTATTATTTAATTATGGTATTATTTATTAACTCATTTGACTCTAAATGGTTTGATTGCTTACCCACCATTAGGAGGAAAAAAATGGTATTGTTTTCAAATTATTTTTCAAAATATTTTTTTTATACTATTAAAATTAATATTGTAGATTTAATTAGTTGAATTTAATGATAAGAAAAAAATATATCTTAAATATATGATTTAATGAGATAGAATAGGAAAATGTTTTTATTTAAATTTTATATTCCATTTCCATAATTAATAAAAACATTTCTTATTTATCATACTTATTATTGTTTAATGTGTCAAATATATGATGTTAAAAATATCTCCAATTTTTATTAATTTTTTTTTATATTTTTTTTGCCTTTTATCTAATTCTGAATTTTATGATTTAATTGTAGCAACATGGATTGACCCATTTGACCCAAGATGGTTTAATTTCTTACCACCACATTGATGAAACCACTATTTTTTCAATTAGATTTTAAAAGTACAAGTTAATACCTTAAATGTTGCATTTAGTGAGAGGGAATTGAATATCTTAAAATTACCTCAATTCAACTCAATTTATATCAATAACCAATTATCCTATTTTCCCTCATTTTTTATCAATAAATTTAAATATATAAGGGAATGGATGTTATTCTTGCTTTTTAAAGTAGTATAGATGTATCTCATATACATTTTATGGGAGATCTACACGGTCGATAATAAATGTCTAATTTTTGCATTTTATATGGTAAATAAATTGAAAGAAAGGCATCAATATGTAGACAACAATTGCAATTTAAAAAATTAAAAAATATTACTTTAAATATTAAAAATTAATATTTTAAATATTATGTTATTGCTAAAAATATGAAAACAATTAATATTTAAATAATGAAAAAAGAATTGAAAAGGAGAACCATCAGACTTGTGATAGAATTAACATTAAAAAGTATTATTTTATTGATAAAATATTAAAATTTTAAATTTTAAAAATTATTAAAAGATTAAATAAAATGAAAGTAATTGGACAAATGTAACGCATGTGCATTATACTGAAACCTTCCTACAAATTATGGTGTGGAACATCCACGAGAAAATATTATGGATAATGAATTGGGGTATAACCCATCATTGTCCATAGCAGAACACCATATCTTACTGTGGACAGGATCAAAATAGTTCCATCCATGATATTTATAGATTACTAAACGCACCTAATAAACTGGGATGTTTTAATCATATGTATCAATATTTGTACAAAAGCATACATGCATACACAGATCCAACACGAATTGATTCATCGATCTAATTTTTTTTGTCTTTTTTTTTTTTGGATTTTACTTTTTAAGGTATCATATCGTAAACTCATGTTGCCCTCTCTCCTGGGTCCTGGCAGTGTGGCAGGTCCGTTACGTTAATGGGTAGTTAGTAGTCATTGATCATCCGCAGGAGTATAGTTGGTTACACGTTACGGGAATATATTTCACATTAAGGACTTATTTGGTTTGTGCGAATATAATCATTTTGGTTCCAATTGTTTGGTTGGACAGAATTTGAATCCCATTTTCATTTTGGGTGGAATGGCATTTTTTCATTTGAGGGAATGCCCCCTTCCTTTAGAATGAACTCCCATTCCATGTGATTCTAAGTTCCATTTTGATTTCTGTCTGAACCAAACATACTATGGGAGTAGACCACTCTGATTCCGATTCCGATTTCAAACTGAACTGAACTGAATGAACCAAACAACCACTACTCATCACATTTAGGGATGATCATCAAAATCCAAAAAAAAAAAAAGAAAACGGAACTGAATTGATGAGATCAAACTGAAAATCCAGTTAAGCAAATTGATTGGTATAGTTTCAATTCGGTATTTTCGAAAAACTGAATGTACCAATTTGGTTTCAGTTAAATAATACAAAAAATATTTCTAATATTTTTATTATATATTTATCTATTTATTTATAACATATATTATAAATATGAAAAAACCAACGAACCAAATTGATCAACCGATTAACCAATTGACTTTGATTTGATATTAATTGTCGATTTTCCAAACCTAATAATACCAGTCCGATTTAAAAAATAGCTCACGATTCAGTTAAGATATATAAGCACCTCTAATCACATCCACCCATGGTTTCACATGGCCATCAATTTCACACCCATGGTTTCACCTCTAATCGTATTTGGCATTCTTATTGTTACCTAAAACGTTTAAATGAAATGTTTATATTCAATGTGACACCATCCTATTATACCAACTCTCGTTCATTCATTTATAACGGTGAAATAAATGTTTGCTGGCTCCTTATTATTCATAGATTAATATCTAATATTTAGATGCAGATAGGGGTGTTAATTGGACTGGATTTGGTCTAATCCGATCTAGTCCAATGTGAATACATTATAAATGGATCAGGTTCAATCCAATCTAATAAAATGTTTTGAACCAATTTGGACTGGTCTAATTCAATGTCTGGACCATCCAATCTGTTCAAATTTATTTTGATTTAGATTGATTTCAGCCTAAACCTGATCCATTGATACATACATTCTTATCTTATATCAATGGACCAGATATTGGCTTAATCCAACCCAATCCAATATAAACTTGTTATGGGATCAGGTCCAATCCAATCTAATAAATATTTTGGACCAAATTGATCCAATCTAATATGTCTTGTTGGTTTGTCCAATCCGTCCAATTTGATTTAAGACTGGACGGGGTCCAATTTGACCTTACAAGATTCAGTACAGGGATATTTGTTACGGTACTCAGCACCCGGGCCCATTGAAGGTGCACCTTTAGATATTTGGATTGTGTTTAGTTTGAAGGAAAAAATAGGGAAAGAAAGGAAAAGTTAAGAAAACCTTTATAGATGTTCATATCTTTTTCTTCCTTTCCCTACTTTTTCCTTCAAACCAAACATAGCCTTGAGGTCTGATCTGTTCTCCCTTTTGACCATGTTGGATTGCAGGGACACATACTCATTTTGCCAAGTTAGAAGAAGTTGGACTGACATGAAACAAATTAGATATTAAGCGAATCCAGATCCACCTGGAGTGCAAAAGGTGGATTTTGGTGCAGGTGGGCTCATGTTTGGCCCATTTACAATCTGGATCAGATTTGATTTAGAAAATGAATATTTTGTGATGATCCAAATCAACTAGATGTCGTGTCGAAGGATTTTGGATAAACCCGCACTATTTTATGCCCCGGTGAAAGTTGACAAAATAGAACATTCTCACAATTTTCACCCAAGTCTTAGGGTCTGTTTAGTTTATAGTCGGAATTGAAATGGTCTATTCCCTGTCTGTTTGGTTCATTTAGGAATCAAAATAAGGAATTAGAGTCAATTAAAATGAAATTTCAGTCTCAAGAGAGAGGGAGGGAATATCCATTCTTTCAAATGTGGGAATACCATTCCATCAAGAGAGAGAATGGGATTCCGATTCTACTCAGTCAAACAATTACATTAAGAATGGCCCCTTTTCATTTCGATTCCAGACCCTGAGTCCTGCAAAGAAACGGGCCCTTAATTTATTTACACTTTACAGTGCAAATTTGGCATATTCTAGACAGAATTCGTATACAACACATCGTATAAATCCCCTTCCATCCGCTGATAGAGTAATAATCCATCACAAGTCGCAGCCCCACGAGGCATCAGCCATGTACTAACGTATTGCCTCAACTTTCGTATCTTTACTTTCTTAGGGATAGGGTAAGTATACCCGACCCAGTTATAGAGGTTTGATGGGGAAAAACTTTGACCTATACTCTATGGTGTTGAACACATATTCGGAAATGCTACGTTATCATGAGAATAGAATAGGGTAAAATAGTAATTGCTCTTATTTTTTTTTTTTTTTATTATTATCATAAACATAGGTATGGGTGTGAATTGGTGAATGTATCCACTCCAAAAACACTCTTAATATGCTGTTGGCCCCCAACAGCCAAAATTATCCCGTTTGATGGGTGGGTGGCATGTGGGGCCCATTGGCATAACACAAATAACAACACAAGGCTCGAAGGTGAGACCGACCTGGCACAAACTCAGCTTTAGAGCCCATTTGAAAGCCACCGTCTGTCTAGAAGCCATCCCAAGCGGAAGAGGACAATTAGGAGGAAGTTGGGTGGGTGTGAATCGTGATGAACATCCCTCGGTCTCGGTGGAAGTAAAGTGAATAATTAATTAGATTTAGAAATAAGGAATCTTAGACGATTAATATAACAAATCAAAGGGGCGGAATATGAAAGGGTCTGTGGTGGTAGTGATTGGCGATTGGTGAAGGTGAATGAATTCATAATTCAAATGTACATAGAAGGCCGGCATCAAAATAATATATTGCGTGGGGCCCCACTTATTCATTATTTAAAAAAATTAATGAAGTAGAGCTTGTTTTTTTTTTTTTTTTTTCTTTTTGTGCAACTCATTATCTATTGAAAGTTGAAACGTTTGGGATCTGTGGCGGTTAATTATATTTGGTATGACTTGTGAATGTGACAAGCTGACGCCATCCTTCATTTGTTTAATCTTTATCACTTAATGTAATATCGTCAATTTCACCTAATATCCTATTAAATCTCAACCAACAAACAAACAATTAAATCACTTGATAAATTCAGATATTGGCTCTCCAAAGGTTGATACAAGGTTGGATGTATCCTGTACTTGCCAAGTTGTGTTATATAGTCAGGGGTGCCAATTGGAATGGATTTGGTTAGATCCGATCCAGTCTAAATATGAGTCTATTATAAATGGGTTAGGTCCAGTCCAATCTAATAAATATTTTTGATCATTTTACACTAATTCAATTTAATGTCTGGATCATGCAATCTGTTTAAATTAGTTTTAGTTTAGATGGGCTCCAACCCAATTCAGTTCAATAAATACTATGGACATTAAGTATAGATTAGTCCAATTTAATACATTTTATTTGATATATCCAATCTGTTTAAATTGATTTTGATTTGGATGAGGTCTAACAAAAAAACCGCTCCATTGACACACTTATGTATACGAGGACCATTTGGGTGGTATTTCGGGCATTGTTTAGTAGCCTAGTAAAAAGAAGCAAGGCTTTGTTGGAACTTAAAAGGAGAAGGAGAAAAGCTTTTTGTGACATGTGACTGTGTGAAGATACCAGGTTTGGCTAGGGTTAGTTGGCCTACTTCTTTCTCCATCAGATTTAGATTTAGATTAGATTCTGCAATTTAATATTATACAAAATGAAATGAAACGAAAATGAAGGAAGCTCATGTCGACGACTTTGATAGCTCCTTCCTTGGGTTTGTTTTGTGCTAATAATAGAAACTTAACCAACCAAAACACTTTGGATGATAGACACACAAGAAATTGATGACTTAGCTAGCTAACCCAACTTTGCAGTTTGCACCTCTCTCTCTCTCCCCTCACAAATCCGGATTCACTCCTCACAGCATGCATCTCACACCAATCTCACGGCCCTTTCAGTCATTTATTGAGAACATCTCCGGTAACTGATTTTATCATTCATGGGAGATGTTCTGAATGCACGGCTCCGATAAGATTGGTATGAGATGCACTCCATGGGGAGCAAATCCGATTCTCTCACTCACAAAGTCAATATACTCAATTCTAAAAGTGAAACGAATTTATTTATCAGTAAAATTAAAAAAAAAAAAAACATGCGGATCAGACTCACTTGGGAAAGGCTTTCCTCCCTGTAATCTCACAATGTCCAAATCAAGTATTAATTATGAAATCTCCGGTGCAAACCCACGAACCACTAAATTAATTAATTCATTTTTTTTTTCCACAAAATGCGCTATGTTGTAGTTGTTACGATTTCTTAATTAATTTCAACTTCAAGGGAGTTGATCATCAATTGAGCCAATTACCGGTACGGATGAAAAGAAAGAAGAAGATTTATGATATTTATCCGCAGCCCACATAAAAAGGAATAAAACATGTACCAACATTGGAGGATGAATTTCTTACCACGTGGCAATGGATAGGCTATGTTATGCAAAGAAAAATATATATATATATATATATATATATATATATATATATAGTTGTATAATGATATTGGAATGAGCATGGGCCACGCTGCCCTTGCAGATTCCTCACGGCTGTAGTGTCGTAGTGCGCCAAGAAAAGAGATTAGAGAAGCGGGGGAATGTCACCATCTACCTTGTCTTTTTTGTCTCTCTATGCCCTCTTTGTCACACTTGATTTGACACCTCGATTTCGACGGTTATTCAACTGTAAACTACTACACCACGGGACTATTGCCCGGTGCTCGGATTGAAAATTTTCAGTCAGTAGATTAATTGCGGGAAAAAAATCTATGAATGCCCAAAAGATATAATACCATGCTTTTTATAAACGAACCGGTTAGGGTCCGGTTACCGGTTCAAATGGTCCAGCCGTTCAGGCCTGTTCTGATAAAAAAAAATAAAAAATTTTAAAAAATTAGAAAATGGTCAAAATCGTTTAAACGGTTCAAACGGTTAATCGGTCGGTTCAGCGGTTTGTTGATCAAAATCAACGGTTTTGGGGGAAAAAGTGGTTTTGGAGGAAAATGAAATCGGTCAGGTGATTGGTTTTCAGTTTTTCCAGTCCAGTCTGGTTTTGAAAATAATGTATAATACCGAAAAAGCTTTTTGTCAATCAAAACTTCCTTTTGAATTTTGATGAAAATTCATCTCATTAGTTACCATTTTTCAATTAAGAAATATATATTATTTGATTTTTTAATGAAAACATGTATACATATAACGAAAATATTTGTATTTTTCTGTTTTTCTTTATTTAAATTATCATATTTTATTTTTATTTTAAGAATTTATTATTCTTTTAAACTAAATTGGATCGAATCAGATTTGGATATTCAACATTTTTATTGGATTCAAATTTGAACCAATATTCATGAAATCTAATCAGATCAGATCGAATCTACAATTTATCGAATTGGAATCGTTTATAGCTTGATTTGAATCCAATTGGATATTGCGTCCCTAAATCAAAGCACCCTATGAATTTTGATAAATACCTTTGATTGGTCATATTTTTTTATGATAACAGTTGATTGATTATAAGTTTTATGCTATCATATCTTTCTAGTATCATAGTCCAACTCTTTTCTTAATTTCATAAAACATGATAAGTTATATCAATCTCAATAATACTGGAATTTATAGAGGGTCTCTCTCTTGGTAGGAGGGTTTCTCTCTCTGTGTGAGGGTCTCTCTCTCGGTGGGAGGGTTTCTCTCTGCGTGAGGGTCTCTCTCTCGGTTGTAGGGTTTTCTCTCTCACGTTTATGGATGTGAGTTTTTCTCTCTCACGTTTATGGATGTGAGCTTTCATTTATTTCTTTGCATATCAGTATTTGTTGGAGAGGTTCTTTGGATAGATTTGAGAGATGACGGTTTTGATCTAGGCCTATGGAGTAGACTTGGGATCTTTGGTTCTATTCATTATAATATTCGTTTTCCCTCTACTCTTTTTTTTTTTTTTGTTGGCCTTGGTTGAATTTATGTGTGCTGTCCATTTGGGGTCTCTCCAGCAATGTTCATGCTCCAACTGTTTCGGTTTCTATAACAACATGGATGGGTGGTATTTTGCATATTTTATGTCCCTACAGTTATAAGTTACAACTTCTTTTGTGCACTTTTGAATTTCTGTGGGGCTCATTCCTTGAATGCTTGGAAGGTGGAGCGTTAGGGAGAGTTTTGTAATAGGAGACGATCTTGGGCCTCTCCCACTTTCACATTTTCAATATTGCCATGGATTGGGTGCCATGGTACCTATTTTCTCTATACCCCATTGAGGGTTTTGCATATAATTGATCCGGACTCATTTGGTAGGGAGACACTACCCCTTGAGAGTTTTGCATATAGTTGATCCGGACTCATTTGGTAGGAAGACACACTTGCTGACTTCATCTCTATTGGAGGCACTTAGCCGACCTTTATGATGTTTCTTAAATTTATGTCAGTTATAGTGATTTCTCAAGTCTTTTTTCTCCTAGTACTCGTAGTTATCTGTTATTGTCTCAGCATGCTTAACATACCTTTTTAGTTGTATTTTTCATTACTGTTAATCTTTCTAATTTATAACCTGAGCATTTATGAATGAACTTGACTTTAGGCGTAAAAGATAAAAAGAAACAATACTGAAATTAGGAGTCCGAGTTGGAATTTGCTACTAGAGTAATGAATGAGTAGGCCCATTGAGAGAAGAGAGACAATTCGGTTGAGTTTTGGGATGGAACTCCAAGAGAATCTTCAATACATTGTTTAGGTTTATCATGATTAATATAAGAGTATAACTATACATGATTTGAACTCCTTATCAGTATCGATCACAGCCACCATCCAACGACTTTGAATTATCGTGAGACCATTTGACATTATTATATCTAACCATGTCTCTCTATTAATCACTGTTTTCAAAACCTGATTGGACTGGACGGTCAGACCAGAAAAACTGGAAATCGATTATTTGATTGGTTCTGTTTTCCTCTAAAATTGTTTTTTCCCTCAAAATCGTTAATTTTGATCAACAAATTGCTGAACCGACTAATTAACCATTCAAACCGGATCCTTAACCGATTCAATCACCGGTTCGTTTTTAAAAACCAAGCTTTTAATTTGTTCCACTGATTAGTCCACAATGTATACTGATCAACTGAGACTCGCTTGAGTTAAATACATTATTCTAATTAACTTTGTCAAATACTCAAATTACGGTGATCAGACCAGTCGGCCGGTCAGACTGTTGGGACGAAAAACCGTTTTCCAGTTGTTTGAAATGGTTTCCATTCATCCATTGAGAGAGAAAGAGAGGAGAGAGGAGCCATATCATATGTATCTTTATCGAATCTGTGAATCCGTGTCTATGCTGGAATAAATCAACTAACATACCAACTGAGTCGTCCCTGTGCTGGCAACATATATAGTTATTGGTTATAGATATGGATGTTTGGTTTTAAAACCATTTTTTCGATAAAAAAAAAAAAACTGAGATCGGCTTTGCTCAGGGCAAGCCTGTACTCACACCATACCAACAGCCTCTTGCAACTTTACATCGGAAATATCTTTCCATAAAATAAAGCACATGAGTGTGGAGATATTCCCAATGCAAAACTGTAAAGGCTGCTTGAATGGGTATTTCCCTGATGGAAGCCAAAGTCAAAAAAAAAAAAAAAGTTCCTCATTGCCCCCAGCAGTTCAGTTGCACGGATCCGATGTGTATTCCATGTGGCAATTGATGATGTGTAATTGATGTGGCGTAATTTGGCTGCTCCCTGCTGGAGACGATTTGCCTGTCAGCAATGACGAGAATTGAGGTTCCTGCAAGAAAGGAGTCAGAGATCCCGGGGTGGCTTACCCGGCGAGAACACTCCGATGGCTAAGTTAGCACTTAGTAGCAGAGAGCTTAAAGATGATATCAGAGAAATAGAGAGCTAGAGAGCAAAGATTACACACATACCTTCGCCCCTGGGGGGTGAAGTCTTTATATACTGGAGTCCTCGTAGGTTTGGTGGAGCAGTTCCTGGATCCCCGCTGCGATGGGATCTGTTTCCGTGTTAGGTGGGAACAACACAACCAACCAGTAATGTTACCCATTTCCGCCTGAATCGAGGAGTGGGTGAGCTAATATAACCGTTACAAGGTACGATCCCATAAGATGCAGAGTATGGTGACGAGATCTCCGCGGTTGCAATGCGATGGTTGGTCTGATTAGGAGGCGAGTTGCCCGTAAGGTGTGCTAGGCTGCCTGGTGGCGTGCTTCCTGAGCTTGTGCTCTTTAGATCCGACCTGATATGAATGCCGAAGTGCCTTAGTGCTGAGGTGATCTTACACCGAGGTAGGCTTGTCTCGATGTGGATTCTTTCCGAGGTGGTCCATCTGTCTAGGTTCAATCTGTAGTGGACTTGATATCGTTATCCCAGTCGCGATCTGATACCAGGGTGACTTCAGTTCGGGGTATCAGGGTACCCGAGGTTGCTTTGTAGCGAACTAATCCGTCACTTGTGTTGAGTCACGTCTACGTGTTGATCTGATCATGTTGAGTTGTCACTTATGCCGAGTCACGTCCGCGTGTCTCCCTGTTACGAGGTCGGACCAAATTTCCCTTCATCAGTAATGAATGAAAATGTTTTGGTGCTTTTGAAAATTTTTCTTCATGAAAACTATCGCACTGTTTTCCCATTCAAGGTTTCTACCGTTTTCTCATTCAAGATTTGGAACAAGATCCCTACAAATACTTCACAGTTAAGCTCACACCATGGTTATTAAAAACGAACTGGTGACCGAACCAGTCAGGGGTCCGATTATCGGTTCAAACGGTAATGATCATTCGACCCGAACGACCGACCTGTTCTGACAAAAAAATTAAAAAATTGGAAAACAATCAAAATCGTTCGAATGGTTTGAATGTTTAATCAGTCGGTTCATCAGTTTGTTGACCAAAATCAATGGTTTTGGAGGGAAAAGCGGTTTTGGAGGAAAACGAAACCGGTCAGGTGACCGGTTCCTAATCTTTCTAGTCCGACCATCCGGTCCGGTCTGGTTTTGAAAACAGTGCACCAGATTATCCAATTAATACTTTGCTGAAAGCCTACTTGGCACAAAACAGCCAAAAACTTGGAAAAGAGATAATGTACGTATTTTGTATGGCTTCTGTTTATTAAATAAATGTTTATAATTGATTCTCTTTAAAATCTTTAAAACTGGAAAAAAGTGGTTGATAAATGTTTTTTTGGTAGTTATTAACGGTTAGACGTCACTATCCACCATTAGGTGCCATATAAGCAGAACAGTAAATAAATACCTTTGTGTTGGGAGAAATGTTAAAATGAAGCTTGATCTAGAAATTAGTTTACACGTAAATTAAGATAAATAAGTGTACAAAATAACATAATAGGACAAATGCCCACATGGCAATGATCTAACACCATTTATCTAATAAACGGAAGCCATACCAAACATGCTGAAAATATGCATATTTAGGCATTGGCATTTTTTTTTTCAAAAATCGGGCCGAAAAACGACCAACCTACCAAACACCATCTTAAAATGTATGGACAAACAAATGTGTCCATTGCACCCATTAAAGTTGGTGGGTGTGTTGTAAATGACAAATAGGCATAGGCCATAGGCGTGGCACTACACTACACATGCCCTTGCTCTTGCATTGCTGATTGCTTCAATGCAAACCTTGATACAAAGCAAGCAACAATTACTAGTCCAATAGTACAATAATGGTACAGTTAGTGTTATAAATGAAGTACACACGACCCATACATTCAACAGTTTTTAGAATAAAAGCAAAGTATCAATCTCAACTCTCGAGAGTGAAGACCCTCCCTCGTGTAAAGTAAAAGTGTAAAACATAAAACAACCGACCTCCTCCTTCACACTTAACTCCACAATCCTCATCCCCATTTGCCACCTCATCTACCTCCACAATTGATGTGGCTTCTCAGGCGGAGAACAAGCGTTCCAACTAAAATATTATGTTCAATCAAATATAACAAAAAACACAAAAGATAATCAAATAGGAAAAAAACAAACAAGGATAAAGACAACATCTTTATCTTAAAAAGTAATTTCTCTGTACATTATAAAAATGCCACTTCCACACACACACTCTCTCTCTCTATATATCCTTAGCTTCTCCACATCTACAGGTTACACCATCACCATATATGTAAACAGCTACACCTAGCCAGGAATTATTTACAAGAATATACTTTAAGCATTTATGCAAAGTGATGCTTCCCCTACTCCTATAGCTTATGAAACAAGACTTAGCTTCAATCCTATCTTCAAGGGGTTATGGCTTAAAATCAAAAGGAAAATATCATAGTTATTCAAACACACCGTTATAGTTTATATTCCTTCTATTTACATTCTGTACATCTAATTATATATATTTAACTTTGTTCCTTTTTCTATGCCTTTGTTCAAGTATTCCCTTCCCTTTCTCTAAAAGACCCTTCTTACTATTACCTTTCCACGTTTATTTCACACAACTGAGGACCCTTTTCCACCCCCTTTTTACATTCTTTTTTTCAGCTTTATTTATATATCTTTTTTTTTTTTGTTAATTCTACTTATTTCAGAATGGGGCTCGATGTGGGATTCCCTTCCTCCTGGACGTCCTGTAATTGACAATCGGAGGAGTCCCCGGAGAAATGTTCACGGCATCGTAACCCGAGCTATTAAACTTCTCAATGCCATCCTTTTCACCATCGGATGAAACCGCCAGTTCAATGAAGCGATTGAAGACAGAGGTCTTTCGGATCTTCTTCGGCGTCGACGAATCGTCCGACGATTCCCATCCATGCAACGCGTCTCGGCTGTGTTTCGATCGCAATGTGAATGTCAGGTCCGGGTCACCACGCTTGATGCCTCCGAGCTGACAATCAACAAGGGAATTTTCTTTCTCTCATAAGAATGAACACAGAGCAGGCTTCTAGAAAACAGGGCATAGAAACAGAGAGAAGGAAATCAACATAAACCCGGATTGGAAAATCGACTGAAGATTGTTGGGGAAGAAGAAAATCAACGCAGTCTGGATGAACACAGAAATAAAACAGAAAAAAAAAAAAGAGCCCGGACAAAAATCCATTGAACATTATTGATTAAATGTCAAAATTGGCCTACTCGTAGAAACCAAACCTTAATTGATTAAATGTCAAAATCGGCGTACTTGTAGAAACCTCAATTATTGAGGATTGATTCCTAGAAAACCACTGATTTTCTGCAGTCACAGAGAAACAAGATACATGGGTATCTACTAATGTTACTGATGACTGCAAACAGAATAAAAAAATCACGAAACCAATTTGGAAATAATACATGGAATTGGAATGCTCTGAGAAACTGGACAGACCACGCAAATCCAAAGGCGTCGGATGATAGCGTCATAAACAAGGTAATTTTAATTTTTTAACCGAGGAAGTGAACCGGAAAGAATGAATCTTACCTTACATCCAAGAGAGCAGAACCTGAAAGAATCGAGGAGGCTTCGGCAGCAGATCTCACAGGTGTTGGTCACGCCCTTCCCCGGCCTTGGCTGAGGCCGCTCGTTGAGAAAAACGATCTTGGCGCTGTTGATAATGTAGGTTTGAATGGCTGAGATGTCGATGTATTTCTGAACCTCATTGACCCTTATCACGTTGTGGTACGATGATCTCCGTATCTGTATCAACAGACCCCAAAGAAGATGGATTAAAACACCTGATTGACAGAGATGTTTATGCCAAGAATGAGTTTGGAGATGAAATAGGGACGGCAGACCTGAACAATGTGATGGTCTCGGTGGTGAATCACGCAGTAGGAGCAGAGAGCATCACCCATGCAGTCCAAGCAATAGAGGTTGCACTCGCTCTTGTTTGAGTCACAATGGATTCTACAGGGACTAAAGTAGTTAGCCTTCAACATCGGCTTCAACCATGGCGGACCTAGATCATCGTCCCCCGTTTTGACTGTCAAGCTCACCTAAAAACGCATACCCACATGCCCAAATCCATTAAAACCTCATCAAAACGCATACCCACATGCCCAAATCCAACCAAACAAGAGTAAGAAGAAACAGAACAGAGCATTCTCCAATGAGTGTTCTCATTCTCACCATGACTTTCTTTTGCTTGGCCTTGACAACCCCGATAGACTGCTGTTGATTCTCGATAGCCAGCTTGTCCAGTTATATATCCTGTCCACAGGCAGGAAGAAGGGGCAGAAGGCAAAACTGAAAAATAAAAGCAACCCATGTTAGAAATGAAAGGCAGAATAGATTGAGAGAGTACACACTTGAAATCAGCTTTAGCCTTGATTTCGTTCTTTACCTAGAATTGCGAAGCGTCAAGCTCTGAAAGCTCTACTTTTTTCGAGAAGATTCAGAGCAGAAGCCGCTGTGCTCTGGAGTTTGAGAAGGGGAGAGAAGCAGCAACAAGGAGAGAAAGACAGCGAGGAACTAAAAGAGGGTTTAATGGATCAAGGGAGAATATATGAGGCGGTCGCTAAGCGAGATTCTCTCTTCCCACCCATCCAATGTTTTCAGATTTTCTGTATTTATATTTTCTTTGTTTTTCTATGCTTATCTCTATTCTTTCTAATTCTAATCTCCTTTGTTAAATAGTGGTCAAAGAAAAACGTCATACACAGAGAGCAAATTACTTATACCTCCTTAGACGTGTTGGTCAAATACAGCTAAATCCCTAGGATTTATATAATTTTGAATATACAAAATTCTATTTCCTTCTAATTCATAACCTTTTGCAGTTTCTTGGTCAAATGGGGGTATGAGATATTAAGTACGTAAAGCCCAATAAGTATATGACAAAAAGCGGCTAAAGGCTTATAGGAAATTTTAGAGATTAGAAACTGGTGTTTGGGTTAATGTGGTTGTATAAATAAAATAATGGGTTGGTTCTTATCGCTTATGTCCATACATTTGTTTTTTCAATACATGACTTTGTCTTTGAAATCTTAATGTTGTTATATTTTTAAGTTGAAGTGGGGCAAGCATTCAATATTGGATAGAAGTGACACAATACTAGAGAAAAGGGCAAAAAGATAAGCCGGCCGGCTTGTTGGTTGAACCGCCAAAAATCTCTTCCAAATTCCGAGTGAGAGATAGAGCCAAATGCATAAATATAAATAATGTACTGAAGATGCCACTTGGAGTCTGTGTCCACTGTCAACACACACTCTAAATCTCTAATACATCAATGTTGATAGGGGTGGGGGTGGGGGTGGGGGGACGCATCCCAGACTCCCAGTCTCAACACACAATTAATAGCATGAAAATTGAAAGGTATTACCCAATCATGAAAGTGCAGCACCCTCTCAACTATCGCATATACTTCTTCTTCTCATCTCATAGTGGATAGTGGACTGCCCACTTTGGATATACGTTCCATGATCAGCAGTACCAGCACTGGTTGCCCTTGATTAGACGAACCAAACATTGGCCAAGTTACCCGGTGCTTATTATTTGCATGTTTTCAAAATCGGACCGGAAAAATCGGGAATCGTTCATCTGATTGGTTCTGTTTTTTTTTTTATAAATCATTTTTTCTTTTAAAATCGTTGATTTTGGTCAGCAAACCGCTGAACCGGCCGGTTAATCGTTCGAACAGTTTTGACTGTTTTGCAATTTTAAAATTTTTTTTTTGTCAGAATGAGTCGGCCATTCGGGTCGAACGGTCCGACCGTTCGAACTAGTAATCGGACCCCTGACCAATTTATTTTTAAAAACCATGCTTATTTGAATTTCAAATAAGTGATTATTGGATCATTGCTTAAAAATAAGTGTTTATAAGTATTTGATGAAAAACCACTTATTTCAAATAGGGATAGTATAGGTATTTTCAAAATGATGTGGCAGGGTAAGACAGGCCAAAATGGAAATAAGCGCTTGTCGAATTAATGCTTAATTTCTGTTTGATTTTTTTTTGGGATTTCGAGAGGGAGAAGACGGTCTATGGGATTTTGGTATTTATTGATGAAGATATCTATGTTCTTTTTTCAGACTTATGTGAGGTCTACGAAATTTTATTTTATTAAGTGATATCCATCTCTCAGGTGGGTAAGCAAACTTTTCCACATGGGGGAAAAAGTTTTCAACACTTAGATGACTTTCTTATGACTAAAACAATCATTGTTTTATTTACCTAGGAAGCAAAAGCATGAGTAAATACACTTACCCGGGCTCGAATAAGTACCTTTCCGAAAAACAAACGGGGCCTTAAAAATAAGCCCGAATTTTGAGCTTCTCAAATTCTATTCTTAGAATAAGCACTTATTGATGTGATCCCAGCCCAAAATAAATATTTATTTAAATAAACACTTTATTTTTAAGCACCCCCACCCTTTGAATCTATTAATACGAACAAGATTGCAGTCCTTGATTCACTAACTCAATAAGAAAACGAGTCGTTGTCATTGTTGATGTTGAGATATTGGGCGCGAGGGCTAGGCTGCCTCATTTTAATTTTCATTGTCATGGCTGTGACCAGGGGTGAAAATGGGTTGATTCGGTTCAGTTTCATGGAAGAACTTGGGTGTAGGTTCCAAGTTTTTGGAACCAGAACTTACCATGTGAAGATCGGTTGCAGGGTCGGTTCTGGCCTTGACGGTTCTGAGGTCGGCACTAGGGTCTTCCCGTGGAACCTGTTCTTTGTTTACTCTCCCTCTTAAAAAAAATGAAACATGTCCTTTAAAAAGTTGATTTTCACTAATGATAATATATAATTTAAAACTTATATTATGTTTATTGATTAAACTGAGTAACTTAATATGTAGATTATTATAATATATTAACATATGGTTCAAAATTTATCATATCATAATTTAAATTTTATAAATATTATCTTTTACATTATTAATTATACACATTCAAATATTAAAGTGAAAACAAATGATCAAATTACTTAAGTAACTCAGTGGTCAAGTGAGACCGTGGCTTTAGTAACACTGAGTGCTTGGGTTCAAATCTTCACATTCTTAAAAAAAAAATTTAAATTTATTTCAAGGAAAGTTCAGTTCCGAGACCAGATTCACTAAGGCCAACCAAGGCCGGTTCATCAGGTTGGTTTGGGTAGGGTAAACCCCTAGACCCTGGAATCAACCTTGGTAAGGGTCGGTTCCAAGAATTTGGAACTAGACCCTACCCTATAACAAATTGGGTAGGTTCGGTTCAAGACCAGTTCCATTCGATTCCAAGTAGAACCTACCCATGTGCTCACCCATAACTGTAACAGTAACATTAAGGTCTCCCATTATCATCCAACTTAACAAATTCAAAGCACCAAGGCGGACCATTTCAAATAATCCATAGGATGACTATTAATATCAACAACTATACATACTAGCTATGATTAGAAAAATAAGTAATTTGAAGATTAATACATCTTCTCCAACTTAGGGGTGTTAATGGACCAGGTTCAACTTGGACCCTGTCCAAATCAAAACCAATTTGAATGGGTTGGATGGTCCAATAAGATATATTAAATTGGATTAGTCCAAATTTACTAGTCCAAAGTATTTATTAGATTGCATTGGACCTGGTCCATCTGCAATAGATTTATATTGGATTGGATCGAGTTGAACCAATATCTTGTCTATTGACAAAAGACAAGAGTAGGGGTGTCAATGGACCAAGTTTGGATTAGACACAATATGAATTAAAACCAATTTGAACAGGTTGGATGTCCCAATAAGATATTAAATTGGACCAGCTTAGTCCAAAATATTTATCAGATTAGATTGGACCTAGCCCATCCGTAATAGATTCATGTTGCATTGGATCGGCTTGGACCAATATCTAGTCCATTCACAGCCGTACTCCAACTAGGGCTGTTCAAATAACTTTCAAATCGGATTCAGCAAAATCCAAATCTGTTCTGATTATTGAAAACTTGCATCTGAATCCGATATGAAATCTGGTCGGATTTGAATTTGAATCTTAATGGATTCGGATCAGATTTGGATTTAATTTGGCTCTATTTTAATTTTTTAAAATACAAAAAATATTAAAAAAATTAATTACTTTTCAAATTTTATATATAATAAATTAATGTAAATATAACATACTAAATTTATTACAGTATATAAATTCATATAAAATATCATATTAAATATAATTACATCAAATTTACATATTAAAATTGATAAATATTATAATCTAATCAGATTCGGATTTTGATCAAATCGAATCTGAATCCCGATTATTAATAAAATGCAGATTTCAAACTTTGAATGTAATCCGATTGCATAAACATATAATCGGATCGGATGTCGAATAGGACTACAGATTTTCGGATATCATTTAACAGGCCTAACTCCAATCCATCTCGCCAACATCTTTGATTTTTTTTTCTTCATTACACCTGATCTCCATAATGAAATGTACATCAAGTTTTTCATGTCTATCTGTTCCATATCTAAATTTAGTGGGTTTGGATCATTATAAGAGACAGTAGGACTCAGTGCCGGCGTTGGTAAGGTCTCTGGCAGACTGTAGCGAATACTAATATCTCCCTTCTTGTTTCAAAATGGACTAATACCTTCTCTGTCGACAGATGTTATTGAACAACATCCTCCTCTTCTGTTAGGATTCTATCAAGACCCAATTGCTATGTGACCTCCCCTCTGTCAGGATTCTATCAATACCCAATTGCATGTTGAAATGTTTTTTGTTTCGTCAATCCTTCTGTAATTGCTGGCCTCTTCTTTTGTAAGTTAATATGTCGCCCCTCAGCTCCAAATCTTCTAAGGAAACTGGATACCTAGGAATATAGAACTTACCTGAATTAATGGGATTGGACCAGTATAGTGGGTAGAATTGCGCTGCCCAATAAAGAGAACAATAGGTTCTACCGTCCATGTTTTCAAAACCGGACAGGACGGATGGTTGGACCAGAAAACCAGGAACCCGTCAGGTGATCGCTTCCGTTTTATCCCAAAATCGCTATTTGGCCAAGAACCGTTGGTTTGGTCAGTAAACCATTGACCTGGGTGGACAAATTGTTTGACCCAAAAACGGTTTTTGGCCATTTTTTGGGTTTTTAAAATTTTGTATATTTTTATCAGAGTGAGCGGGCCATCCATTCAGACCAGATGGTCAGACCATTCTACCCAAGAATCAGACCCAGAACAGTTTCCCTGTCTGATCCGGTTTTAAAAACCTTGTTATCGTCCCTTGCTATTCAATGGCATTAGGAACCTCAATAAAACATTGATAATTTCTGATGACTTGGGCGCTGTTTAGTTCTGTTGCCATTTATTTAACAAATATTTTTTATGGCATTCATCTTGAAAAAAAAAAAACAGTTAAAAACATTTTTTGATAGTTAGGCGCCATTAGACACCATTAGTCACTGCTTAATCCTTGGAGGTTAATATCATGCACGTTGACCACCCTCCGGAACGTTCGGTATGTGGGCCAACTTCCAAGAATCGTGGGAGTGTCGGGATATGCATGCGGAATTTGTCGGCAAGCACGTCTTGCAGGTCGCCACCTAGACCTCAGTTAGGCCGGCACGCCCTCGAGGGAGGTCACTCCTTGCGTCAAGGTCACTTCAGCCAGTTATGAAGTGCTTCTAGTCGACTTGAGTTGTGGTCGAGGTTGCCAGGTTGGCGGTGAAGGTAGGTCGCCAGGTCTAGGCGAAGAGAAACCATGATCTGGGACTCTAAGTCATTGCTTAGGTGGTGTCTATGTGTCAACTAGCTGTTCCAAGATGCCATGTGTCATGATGTCATTGGAGAGCCAAATCCGCACTTATCAATTGCCTCCCACTCCCGAACTGAGAGTAACTCGGCGAAGGGAGGAGATTGCTCCTTTTGGCCCAAGATGACTGATTCGATCAGTTCGTAGTCGCAAGCGTTGGTCCGATTTACTTCTCAAATCAGAATAGTTTGAGTGTTTTTGCTGCCTTACGCAGGATAATTTCTTAGGGGAGAGAATAATTTCTTAGTAAAATATTTCTAAATAAATAAATAAATAATTTATTTATTAAAATCTTTCTCTCGATGTCAAATATCCTTTATTTTAATGATTTATAAATAATTTATTTACTTTTATTAAATAAATGCTTAGATAATAATAATAATAATAATAATAATAAATGAATAAATAAATAAAAGTTGAGATAAGGAATAAGAGGAGGGAGGAAATTAGGCGAGAGAGAAGAAGGATGATATTTTATTTTATAGGATGGCATAATCATAAATAATTATGTGTGACACTTGTAATTTTCGAATTACATAGATTCAATTACATTGAAAGGTTCTTATATGTGTCAGTCTTACAATTTTCAAATATCATAGAGGCAATTTCATAGTGAGGTAGAAAGAGTAAATTTGTCATATATATAGCAATCCTGTAAATTTCGAATACCATATAAGTCATTTATATAGGATGATTTGCCTTTATGTAGCATTTCTATAATTTCTTGAAGTCATTTTCGCACGCTTTATGGTCTTAGTACGTGGGATATCATTTCTTTGAAGGAAAACGCATGACCTTACACCCATTTTCTTGTTAGGATAATATTGATGGATCCATAAGTCCCTTTATCCCCAAAAAGTTAGGGGAGGTTTAAGGACTTTTTAGAAAACCTAAGGAAGGTTTAAGGGATTTATCCTTTTTTCTTGGGTAAAAAATGGTTGAATGTTGGTGATGTGTGCATGGCATTGTATTTGTAAAGTGTGGTTTTCCTCCACCTTCATTAATCCTTTCTATTGTGATCTTGCACCAATAAATAGATATTTCACTTGTGAGGTACCCCATCCTGCAAGTGTGGTTTAACAAATGGTTTAACGTTAGCGTTTGGATGAATATCTCAAATTTCAATCAGTTAGGGGTGTCAATTGGATTGGATTTGGGCCAATCCGATGCAGTTCAATGTGAGTGCATTATAAATGGATCAGGTCCAATCCAATCCAATGAATATTTTGGATCATCTTGAACTGGTCTAATTCAATGTCTGCACTGTCTAATCTATTCAAATTCATTTTGATTTAGATTAGTTTCAACTCAAACCTGGTCAATTGACACCTATATTCTTATCTTATATCAATGGACCAGATATTGGCTTAATCCAACCCAATTCAATATAAATTTATTACAGACGGACCAGGTCCAATCCAATCTAGAAAATATTTTTAACCGGATCAGTCCAATCCAATATGTCTTATTGGTTCGTCCAATCAATTCAAATTGATTTTGGACTGGATGGGGTCCAATCCAAAACCATTCCATTGACACCCTTACAATCAGTAAACAGATACTGATTCTTACAAGTAGCACAAAAGGCAAAAACCCGAACTACCCACCAGGAGCAGTTCGGGCCACACTTCTATCTGAACTCAAGGCTTCACCTCACACATCACTTTGGCTCCAACTTGCCTGACTGAACAACCGTACCTGACGCCCAAGAAACCCGTACACGGAAGCAACGCACCTGACTGATTAGGGGTCCGACACATGACAACTGCCCTCCAACGGCCACCTGCCACCGCCATCTCAGACGGGGCAAAGACGACCCTGGCAACTGGCAGTGGAGGTTATGACACCTGATCTGGCAGAGGAAATGACACCCGATCTGGCAGAGGAAATGATACTCGAACTGGCAGAGATGGAAATAAGTGTAAAGGGTGATTATAAAAGGCCCCCATCTCTCAAAGAATGAGGTATGTGATTCTTGTGCTTTCTAGTCTTGAAATTCTTCATTTCCCTTGCCTTCTCAAGAGCATTAACTTGAGCTTCGGAGTGTTCCAACCGAATTCCTCCCCAGAAGTCTCTGTTTTCTTCCTTGTTTCAGGCACCTCCAATTCCATCAGAGGCGAAGTAATCGGCCGGTAAGATCGACCGGATTGCGCATCATCAGTACCCAATCAGGTTTGTACTAGCCAAAACCAAATGGGTTTCAAGTGAAAACATTGTATAAACGCCTAGCCCAGCGGCTTTCTATACCAAAACACCAAACAGGTTTATGGTTGGAACTTCGAACAACACACGACACTGTGGTGTTGCAGCCATGCCACAAGATCCAACAGAAAGTCAGCCTAACCTGTATTTGGTTTGAAGGAAGAGAAAGGGCCATCACATACAGGCTAGCCCGTATTAGGTTTCCCTACGTTTTCTTTCAAACCAAATACAGCCTAAATGACCATCAAATACCAACCTTAGATTTGGTTTATTTTTAATTCCGGACTTGGGTGCACTTGAAATCTTGAACTCTTTACAAGTCTAGGGTCGAAATTATCATATTATCAGAGAAAATTGTGACCAATGAACAGTTATCATAAAAATGGCAACCAATCATGTGGCGTTCGTCAAAATTCATAGTGAGTGGGGTATTAATTTGTGAAGGGCTCAGAGTCCTTCTCATTATCATGTCTTTCTAGCAACATAGATTTTCTGTTAAGTAAAATTCTATAAATGTAACATTATATACCAAATTTCCATGGTTGATTTAATCAGCCACTTCTTCAACATACCAATAGTGTGTCACCATGGATGGGACAATGGATACATTTTATATATAGTGAAATGCCAATATCATTATTGTAATCAGTAGTATGATATTTTCAATATTTTGATATATTCTTCTATAAATCCCCAAAAGCTTAACATCTTCTTTAAAAAAGAAACAAGATAAAGGTCGGAAGGGAATTAAGGTGTAAAGGTTAAATATGGGAACTCCTGACGCATCAACTATGTTTTTATATTTATCTTATCAATATAATATAAAGCAAGGTTCAGACTTCAAAGTATTGGAAATATATGATGTATCAGGAATGTAATTTTAAGAGATGTATTTGTGCATGCATGTATACATTAGAAAACTTAAAATAAATGTGCTGCTCTATTGCTTGTTCGAGGCTTAAATGAGATAACAGTAGACTGAAAATCCTTCCAAAGGTCCCTGCAAATAGAAATAATGGGGAATAACCGGTAAGGGATGTCAAGTCGGTCATCCAACAGGGCTTGTACTATCTTTTGAGCGTCACCCTCAATCCAAACACAAGAGATTTGAATACCTTCTCGGAAAGCGCGAGCCTCTGAAATATCCGGATCAGATAAAGGAAAGTTAACTGCTCTACCAAATAAGAAGAACCTACGTTTATGAGCTCCATCCACATTGATCTTAATGAAAGATTGGGTAGGGGGGCACCAATAAATTTTTGGGGAGATCATGACTGAATTCGACACTTGATTTAAAACTTGGCTCAATTTCAGCATTGGTCGCAGCAATTATCGAAAAGGGCCTAAAATGGGAATTGTCCAACGCTACTTATATATACATTATTTTTAGAAAATAACTATACTTTGTGTTAATATTCATTAATCTATAAATTTTATTAATCAATTTAAGCATTTATTGGCATACATCAATTAAGAGGAGAAAAATTACTTCAGAATCAAAATTGTGTATTATTACGATAAGCAATTAGAATATGGCATATTTGTCAAGTTGTGGTCATTATAAGTTTATGACTAGGATTTGAATCATAGTACCCTCTAATTTGCGATTTTTAATGGGCTATTTTAGAGGCATGTCAAATTCAAATTTGAATTATTGTATTAAATATAGCCTTAAATGTTGCATTTAATTCAACTTTGAATTCGAATATTTACTTTAATTGCATTTAAGACTTAATTAAAAGTGATTTGTAAGACTTAATTAATAATGGTTTAATTGAGAGATAGGAAGGAAAATAAAATTTGAATTGAGGAAGGAAAATGTGAACTAGCTTGTCATGAAGTGTGCAAATGGATCTAATTGGATATATGGAGATCCAAATTTGGTTTGTTTATATTTGAATTCAAATTGAATCATATCATCCATCGGATGCAAAATTGCAATTAGATATTGAATGGTGTTAATTAATTAAAGTAAATATGATCATTAATAAAAGAACTAAAATGACTTTGATATTGTATTTTATGAATAAAATGCATCAAAAAGAACATTGTCTGAAACTTGAACCTATGACAATCAAGTAAAAATACAATAGATGTGCTCCACTATGACAATCAAGGAGGAATGAGATCCATTATACAAATTAAATTCTCTCATGTTCTTAGAGAGGGGAATAGATGTGCTGATTTCTTGGCCAATAGGAGCATTGATCAGAATTTTTTTTTTCATCTACACCTCTTTGTAGAATGTTGCACATGAGATAGTGAAGCTTTTGAAAGAAGATTATCAAAGACTTTTGGACCAACCCAACCCGTAATTTTACATGGGGTCGAGCTTAAATTTTTAGTCCTCAAGAGTTTGGGCTTTTAAATTTTTTAAATTGAGCTCGCACCTAGCCTTTATAAAGCCCGAACCCAGCCTGAGCCCAGCTCGACCTTATCCCAACCTAAGTCTAACTTGATTATATACATGCATTTACACATATGTAGACACATATTTGCATGCATATATGTATTTTTTTTAATAAACTATATATGACAAGTATATATCATTTTTTTAGTGTCGGCTAATTGATCACCAACCCTAGTGTACCAAAATTTAATATGAATTAGGCTCCGATTAAATAGTTCGGGCTTAACCTCGAGCTCCAGGCTCAATTTGCACCCCTAATTTGTTTTTCTTCGTTTTGTCTTACGGGTTGAAAGGATGAGATTGTGTGCCTTATATTTGAGGTTAGGGGTAAGGCGGGCTACATCCTCTCCTCTGTTAATCTTCCTCTGTTGATTAATAAAATTTTAAAGTCCCCCCCCCCCCACCCCAACTTGGAATAAACTTAGGGGTTTGAAAAAACCTAAATTTACAACTAGATATGATATAAATTTTACATATATATTAAAATTAAATCGAATCAGATTTTATTGGATCAAACAGGCCAATTCTAAGTATATTAAATTCAAAACACTCTTAACCCTTAATGGATCGAATTTGAATTTGAACAAATGGATATCGTTTGCAGCCACCCTATATAACCTATATACAAATGGATATTGTTGGGATAAGTATAGGAATAGATGTATGGAATGAGAAATGAAAGAGAATCTCACATTGGAAATACACAAGAAGTGCAAGGGACTTATATACAAGAGTGGTCCATAACCCAATAGCTTAGGCTTTTGGATTTTAATTGGTGTTATTCTCTTGTATTTTAGTCTTACACGTGTATGTGTATGAAGCCCCCAATTTTGGAAACTTCTCCTAGTCTATGACTCCCCTCAATGCCCAACAAGTGGTATCAAAGCCGAAGGTTTGGCTTTTGGGTTGTAAGTGGTGTTATTCTCTTGTATACAAGTCTTACATGTCCTAGTCTGTGACCCCCCTCAATGCCCAACAAGTGGTATCAAAGCCGAAGGTTTGGCTGGGTGCAAGTGTTGATAGATGAACATGATGGTGACTCCCATGGCTTTGCTTCCTTTCCCCATGGTTAGGGCTGTTCACGGGTCGGGTTGGGTCGGTTTACTGATGTTTTTCCAACTGACCCAACCAGGTCGGGTTACCTGAAATTGAAACCAAAATCGACCCTATGTTAAGCAAAACCGACCTGATCGGTTTGGATCGATTTGGGTCGGTTTCGGCTCTACTTAGTGGTGACTTAGTTGCTGCTCAAGTGTTCACTTATGGCTCTACATTCCCAAAGGAAACCAACATTTCCTTAATGTTTTGTGGCCCATCCATGGATCCAGTTGTGGAAGGAGCAGAGTTTGAGAGACAACTTAGTTAAGTAGGTTGTAACTAGGATAGAGACAACTTAGTTAAGTAGGAACTAAGTAGGTTCAGTTTGGGTCGGTTTCGGTTTTCACACATGAAAACCGAAACCAAACCGAATCATCAGTTTATGATTTTTTATAATCCGAAACCGACCGATGTTGAAAAAAACCCGACCGACTCGGGTTGGGTCGGTTTGATTGGGTTGGGTCTTCTTATGAACAGCCCTACCCATGGTCAAGTAGTTTGCATGCAATGGTTCTCATGGCTCTACCGGTTTCCCATGGTTGAATGGGTTGGGTGAGAGCAGTTGGTGAGCGGTTTTCAAGAGCATGTACATGGTTCCCATGATACCACCCATGGTTACGTGTGTTCGGATATGTAGGCGGTAGGCTCCCTATAGTCGTAAACAAGGGATCTTGGTGTTGTGCATGCAGTGCAATATGGTACATGTCAAGCTTGGTGATCGAGTTCCATTCGCGAGGGAGTGGTTGAGTAGGTGTATGGAATGAGGAATGAAAGAGAATCCTACATTGGAAAGACACAAAAAGTGCAAGGGACTTGTATACAAGAGTGGTCCATAACCCAATAGCTTAGGCTTTTGGGTTGTAAGTGGTGTTCATCTCTTGCGTATAAGTCTTACATACATGTATGTGTACAAATCCCCCAGTTTTGACATCTCCTCATGGTCTGTGACCCCCTCAATGGATTGAATTTGAATTTGAACAAACGGATATCGTTTGTAGCCGCCCTGATGATAGACCAAGCTATCAAATATACACAATCAATTTTTTCTCTATAACCTATATACAAATAGAGTTTCATGTCCAAAGAAACAGTTTCAAGCCTAACTTCAGTCTGTTTAAATTTTTACCTGCCCACAAATACCCATACTATCAGGGGTAGAAATTTTTCATGAAGGGAGTAAAACCTAAAATGGATTTAAAAGGGAAAGGGAGGAATAAATAAATATGGATGGCCATAAGGGGACCAACTATTGGAATGGGGAATAGCGGGAGGGGGTAAGTTTACAATCACAGGTAGATTTCTGAACAACCGCCCCCTCGCTCCGCCCCTGCCTACCACTACTCTCTCTCTCCCTCTCCATTTTGTTGTTAGTGGCCTCTTACATGTGCATTCGCACAACTAGTTTAATAAGAAAGAGAAACGACCAAGCATTTTACTCCACACACCACCCTGCATATAGGCTAGTGTGGAACAAATAATTGATAGTAAAATTAGAGTTGCAAATAAGTCAAATCAGATCCGATTCAAAGTGCTAAGAATCGGATTTGGACACCTCCGTCATGACCCAATCCAATCCTTAGTTAAAAGATATTATATATTATTTATATAATTATTATATATGTATATATATTTTAATATATTATTAATTATATTATATAAATATAATATTAGATAAATTTTTTAAACTATTCTTATAGTTTAGTTAATTGACCAAGTGTATTCTTACTGTTTGAAAATTGACTAGCGCTATCATTACTATTTCTGACAATTGATTAAAAAAAACTATTTAATCTTTTATATTTTTTTAAATTTTCAAAATAAAACAAAAAAAAATGGAAAAGGAACGATGATTCATCAAACCCAGCGATGGCTAACTTTTTCATCGTCCTCCTCTTTAAAAAAATTTACCCTATATATTACTTATGGAGACTTGATCACAAGTTTTGTTTTGAAGAGGGATGCACCCGCGTCCTGTTTTTATTCCGTCCCCCTCTGTACCCACCTGAACTCCGCGGTGACCGCAATAATGACAGTGGAACTGTACACTCCAAGTGCCCCACATGCTTTAAGATCAGTTTGAATTCTGACACCAGTTCCAAAGTCAAAGTCGACGATGGTTTCTGTTAAATGTTACAGTTACAACAATCTATGGAGCTTAATCTTGATCTTGATGGGCGGCAACCAATGGAGGATGAATTTATTATTATTTCTGTTAGGAAAAGCAAATCTATGTAGCTTTAAATGCCAATGGCTGCACGGCCTTAGAAGTTTTAGCAAAAAGGTTGGGAGATGCAAAAGACACCGTAATCTCGCTGCGTCACTGCGTCATCCTGCTTAGCAGTTGATAAGGGTTTTGGTTTTTGAGATCTCCTGCTGCTTGCTTTGTTTTTTTTTTGCGATTATTCTCCTGCTTTCTCAAAAAGCAAGGAAGAAGAATCTTAGACCGTACAACAAAGTCTGAAGCCCATAATGAAGAAAGCCTTTGATGATGTTGGAACCGAGATCTCTTCGCCGAAACTAAGATCGACATCTCTCCTCCTAGGTTTTCGTTTGAAACGGATAAAGAAGTAATGAACGAAGAAAGCCTTTGAAGATGTTAGAATTGAGATATCTTTGCCGGAACTAAGATTTATTCATCACGCTAGCTACATCGAAAGCCTTTGAATTTCAGAATGTTGGAATAATGAAGAAGAAAGCCTTCCTATGAGACTCAGACGAAGACCCGAAGATGGAGACGAAAAGGTTTTAGGGATGGTATTTTAGGAAAAGAGGTCCTGAAAGAAAATCTCTTCTTGATTTTTGTTAAAAATCTCTTCATGCTGATTGTCTTCAGCAAGAAGTTTTGAACGGATCTTAAAAATAAAGGTAAAATTAGTCAATGTAAATACACTTAGTCAATTAGTTAAATCATAAGGATAGTTTAATAAATTTACCCTATAATATATTATTTATATAATACTATCAAGTTTTTTATTACAATTTAAATCGAATAGATTAGATATACCTTTTACTGAATTGAATTCAATCCGAGCCTCAAGTAAAAGTAAAACAGCTATCAAACACAGAAATCCTTTCTCAATAAAAAAGGCGAAGCATGAAAAAGGTGAAAGGCCAAACAGAATGCTGTCCACCTTCCAACTCAAGCCTTTTAAAATTCCCCCAATGGTGCCATGGTTCCATTGACCCACATCAGCAATCTTCAGCCAGTGAGATCAGGCGTTGGATTTGAAGCCATAGGGAGAGAGTAGAAGAGAAATCAAAGTGGTGGCGTAGGTAGAGCCATAGATTGGGAAGTAACAAAAAGACTACCAGAAGCAAAAAAGCCTAAATCTTTTAGTTTTCAACAAATTGATTTGGATAGCATTTTAGACCTTGTATTCAAGTTTTAAGCATCACAGTCACTATCACAAGGAGTATGATAAAGCAATTTTAAGAGCCGTATACGCTAAGAAAACACTATGATATGGTAGAATAATCAGAATATGTAATGGATCAAATAATAAAAGAAAAAAAAGAATTCATCAAAAGGTAAGGAATGACCACATAACCTTTTTTTTCTTCTTTTTTTTTTTTTGAGTTAAGAAAAAATCCATAGACCTAAGTAATAGCTTAACGGAGATTTAGCACCCAAAACTACATTAGATACTCTAAATGCTTTTTTGGTTTCAAAGATTTTGTCTCCAAAAGTTGTTGATAAATTCTAGGTCGTTGGGAAAATCTATCATGCCCGAAAAATATGGTATTGAAAGAATTTTGACCAATCAAAATCCATCCGTGAATTTTCATAAATTTCGTTTGATTGGTTAACAAATTTATAACAGTGGGTTGGTCACATATTTTTTGGATATCATCTTTTTCTGGTATGATAGTTGAATCCTTTGATGTTAGGTCTCCCACAAGAGATCAAATCAGTCCCCCAATGTCCCACATCACAACCCTGCCGTGTATTGAGAATATCTCCCGATGATATTATTAGAAATGATGATGTCATCATCGGAAGATATTCCCAATACACGGCGGGGATGTGCTGTGAGATGTTGTGGGGGGCTGATTTGAACTCCGCCCACAGTCAAAAGAACCGGTTGGTTGTACTTTGTCATTTTCACTCAGTAAGTTTTATTTGCATTATGAATTAATACTAGTGAAGGCAGGTAATGAGAATAATGTGAGGAGGAATGACCCATCAATGATCCAAATCAAGGTTTTTAAAATCAGATTGGACAGGGAACCATTCTGTGTTTGGTTCTTGGGTTGAACGGTCTAATCATTCAATCTGAATGGATGGCCCCCTCTGATAGAAAAAACAAAAAAATTAAAAAGACAAAAAACAGCCAAAAACCCGTTGTCTGGTCGATGGTTGGATGGTTCAACACCCAGATCAACAATTTACTGACCAAATCAACAGTTTTTGGCTAAAAAGTAGTTTTGGGGTAAAATGAATGACCGGTTCCCAGTTTTTTCTGGTCTCACTGGCCGGCCGATTTTAAAAACCCTGATCCAAATTATATTTCGATGGAGAAATGAAACCTTTGACGATAGGATGCATCGGGTTCAAAACTTGGTTTTTATTCGATTTTTTGGTTCATGAGGACCCTTATCCAGACCTATATGATATTTAAACACCCACAACATGGTAAAATTTAAACCCCCAAACACTTTTACAAAAAAAAAAACCCAAACACATTTCATAGCGAAAACAAAAGACACAATAATATACATATATATATATATATATATATATCTTTTAACAATAGAAATCTACCCAAACATAACCCAACTTTCTGTTTTATTTATCTAATTGGCTTAAGTTAAAGAAAATCTTGCCATATGATCATTGTATTATTTACATGGTAACACTCAAATGGTAAATTGATTAAAAAAAAAAACTTAAATAGTAAAACTTTGCCCATTTATAACTGCATTGGAGGCCAATGAAATGCGTCATCATAAGTACTATTGCATAAAACAACTCTGGATTCATATTTACATTGGACCGACTAAAGGGGTTTTATGCCGGCTACCTACCTGACAGGCTGACACAACCATGCTTCCTTCACCAGGGTTTGGATTTGGGTCTAAAAATATAAAGTTGGACCATCCCCAATATTAATCAATGTTTTTAAAATCGGACTGGATCAGATGGTCGAACCGAAAAAAACTGGGAATGGTTGAATTATTGAACTGTTGATTTGATCAGTGAACTTGACCGGTTTTGTTTTATTCTAAAATCATTATTTGGTCAAAAATCATTAATTTGGTCAGCAAACTGCTGATCCGGGTGATTAATCTGTTTGATTTGGAGATGGTTTTTGGCCGTTTTTTAGATTTTTTAAAATTTTTAATTTTTAATTTTTTTTATTAGAGCAGGCCATCCATTCGAATCGTACGATCGGATCATTCAACCTGAGAACCGGACCTAAAAAGATTCCCTGTCTGGTCCAGTTTAAAAAACCTTGATATTAACCCACTTTCCCTCTGTATTATAAATTCATTAGTCATGAATACACAATCCCCAATATTACCTTTCTATCTGTGCAAAATTCAGCTCGATCTATAAGTAGGAAAGCGGCTGCCTAATATTCATGCACATATTTCAGCTCCTATAAAAGGGGTGTCAATTTGACTGGACCACGTCCTGGTCCGATCTGGTCCAATATGAGTCCATTATAGATGGATCAGGTCCAATCTAATTTAATGAATACTTTGGACTATTTTGGATCAATTTATTACTGTTTTTTTGTTTTTTTTTTGAAAGAAATTCTGTTCAAACTGATTTTAATTTATATTCATTCTAACCCAAACCTTTGACACCATTATTTCTATTTTATAATAATGGACTGGATATTAATTCAACTCGATCCAATCCAATATAAATTCGTTGTGGATGGGGATCAAGTCCAAACTCCAATAAATGTTTTGAACCATTAAGACTGGTCCAATCCAATATGTCTCATTGATCCGTCCAATCCGCTCAAATTGATTTTAATTTGGACGGAGTACTATCCAAAACTGATCGATCCATTGACATCCCTACCCATAAAAAGGCCTGGCCCAATAGGCGAAGCTTAGGTGACTTAGGTACTCTGCCATACTCACGTGCATCAGCCCAACAGTTAACTGTCCAGGTCCAGGTCCACAAATGCTATTTTCTTTTCTTCTTGTAAATACTAAACCCTGCGTATTCACCCCTTCCAATTTTCAGTTGCATGTCAATCAAATCCAACACAAGCTTTAATCTCTGGATACAAAACTACATATATTAATCAGGCCTTTTGAGCCCAACAAGCCCACAATTTAAGATTGAAATGGCTTTTGTGGATGTAGGAGATCCAAACTCCATTGCTAACTGCTGACATATATAGATGTTCACTTGACCAGCCAGATCATCCAGAGCCCAAATCATACGGGCCCAGCTCAACAATTAACAATTTCTTGGATTCAAAACAATAATAGTTTTTTTCTTTTATGATTAAAAGTAATTTAAACAAATGAAAACGTCATCTTTAGAAGCCCTTCCTTTTCGTTTTTACTTGTTTTCAACTTTTCATATCGGGCCCACTTCAGTCTCCATCATATCAGATCCTGAGAACTGGGAACCTGGTCCGCAATTTCTTTTCTACACGTGTACAGCTCCGATCGCCTTCTGCTCGAATTGCTTGATCTTATCAGCCAGTTTCTTCATGTTATCGTCGTATACGTATGGAAGGTCGTCGATCCACGTAACATTGTTTTTCGCCGAAACAGGGAGCAATTTCCGGCACAGCTCGCCTTGTACCGATATAGAGTTGTGGTAGTGGTAGTATCGGATCTTAGTCTCGGTCTTGTGTAGCGTTTTCCCGATCACATTCTCCGACATGTGGACGCCGGTGGCGTAAGCGTTTTTGGCCTGTATCGCGTACTTCCGGTCTCGCCAAATCCCGGTTCGCGATTCCTTGAATAGCAACTTCTCGAATCCCCATTGCCTAAAAACCATCCACAAAATAGAAGATTCAATCTTGAGAGAGGATTATGAGATCGTCCTGGCCGAAATTTTCTTTTCGGTTTTTTTTTCCATATATACTAATATTTGGATGAAAAAAAAAAACTGAAAGAAATCCTGTAAAAGTATTGTTTCCAGGAAATTAGACTGCCGCAAGGAGGAAATGCTAAAATGGAGTGAATCAATTACCCAGTTCTCCCACTGTCTGGAAATCACACCGGAAATTCAGAAAGCTTAAGATGTGAGAAAATCCCATTTAGACTACTGTTATCGTAAGTAAAATCCCAGAAATTTCCTCCTTGGGTCTAATCGACATTTCATTTTGTTCAAGAGAGTTCAAAACAAATGAGAAAACTCAATCCCAGGCTCCCAGCATTAATTCTTTACAGGCACCCAGACTGCATCCCCAACTCAACTACTCCCATTAAAAGGGGAAAATGGCGAAAAATAACAAATTTCTCGAAATACCAAAATGCAGGGAAGACGAGACTTACTTGGAATAATTCTGCGTGGAATCATTCAAGCAGAGGTTACTGGACATGGGATACTGCTCAATCGAAAATTGGGTATAATCGGAAAATTCCTGCAAAACCGATTCCAATGTGTTCCCATCCGGCAAATATATATACTCATCCACATCGAAGTAAAACGTCCAATTCGCAGCATGTCTGTACCTGTGCAAGCAGTCATTGACCACCAAGAACTGGTTATAATAGTATCCGTCGAACTCTACCTGGTCCCTAATGTCCTGCACCGTGGCCCGCCCTGCCCGCACCCACGGCTCCAGTGCCGCCCTCACTTCCGGTCTGACCCCTCCTGCGTCGTGAAACACGAAATGTGAGCGCGGTCCGAAGAACCACGCGTGGTATGCCATCCACTCTCGTATCCTAGCGGCGCTCAGGTTGCCATAGAGGGAGGAACCGCAGTAGAGGTACGAGTATGGGTAGGGTGGGTTGTACTTGGATTCATTGTACGACCCTGATTTTTCTGATAAAGCGATTATCTTTTCGTAACGTTTAGGGGAAGGGCTGTAGTAAGCATAGAGTAGGAGCTTGCCGCCGGTGTTGTCGGCATTCGGGTTGATGGAGAACGTGCAATTGACGACGACGACGGTGTATACGCGGCCGTAGCCCCAGTCGGGAAGCATTTTGTAGGCCTTGGCTTTGGTGGACAAGTTGGAGTTGGAGAGCCACTCGCATTTGAACCAGGGGCGACCGTAGACGTGTAGGGGTTTTGAGGCGAGGCCGACTACGGCAAAGGTGCTAGGGCCACCGCGGTAGGCACCCATTTGGACGAAGAGAGAGGCAGCGTTGCCGTAGGAATGGAAGAGACGCTTGTTTGGATCGATGTTTGAGGTGGAAAACTTCTTGTAAGGAGATTGGTGGGTGGAGGAATTCGGTGGGGTTGTAATGGTAGCGTAGCAGGGGCGGGTGGTGGAGAAGAAGTTGTAGATGGGTTGGAGGTTCCAGATGGCCATGACCAACGTTAAGGCGACAAACGTGGCGACTAAGGGTTTTGTTTCGAAGCAGAGGGACATTTTTCTGGCCGGATTGTCAGAGACAGAGGGCGGTGCTCCGTCCTTCCTCGTGGCGTTCCAGGGATTCTGGTTTTGGTTACAGCTTTTCGATAGTGTGGCGATGACAGAGACTGAAACTCAGAGCGAGAGAGAGAGAGAGAGAGGGTGGAATTAGGCACTAGACACTAAGGCAGTGTTCTCCTTGACTTGAGAGTCGAGTGGTACTGATGTTATGTTTGCGATCTCCGGACTCCGGTTCTGTTTCTGGGCCTTCTGGCTTCTGGGGTTTCTTTGTTTCTTTGTTGTGGTCTCAAATCTCAATCTAGAAATGGACTTGGTTAAACTACAAATTACGAAAATGGCATTTTAGATTATTGTGTTCCGTTAAAAACCAGTGCCTTCAACGGTCCTTACATCACAACAATGCCCAAATGGTCCGTACCATTAACTTGCCACATCATATCTCTTAAAGTTGAGGGGATCGGCGCCAGCAACGGACACGTTAAATGATGATGGGTCCAGTAACAACCCATGTGTGTGCATCTAATCTAATGTGCTGTCAGGAGCAGATTCGGTCTTAGGTTTTAGTATCGCTTTTTCGATAAACTCTTTATTGCATGAGCATCATATGGCAGAAGAGATATGGTGATGCAGCAATGGGAACATGAGAGTTCGGATTTCCCTACCATTGGGGGTGCTCACGGTTCACCGTGGGCTTTTTTTTTTGTAACCGAATCGATACTATCGGTGCTTGAAAAATCGATAATCGAATTCGAATCAAAATTAGTTATCAGTTCGTTGGTTTTTTATTTATTAATTTATAATATATAAAAATATTAAATATATATATATATATATAATATAGAAATATATGTATATCAATCTGTTTGGTTAACTGTCGATTTTTTATATCGGTTAATCGAAACTGAATTGATACTTTCGATTTTTTTAAAATACTAAATTGACCAATTTCACTAATCGATTTTTTTATTCGATTTCAATCGTGTTACGGTCAATTCAATTTTTTTTTATATTTTTTACTTCTACTATCCATGATAATTCTACCAACACCTACCCACAACATCGCAGGTAGGAAAGATCTCATCCTCTTACATATTATCATGCACGGGAGAGATGTTCCTAATGCACATAGATAGTGTCTTGTGGGTAGACATGAATAGAATTCTTGTGGGCAGAAACATGGGTGTGGATTGGAACGAGAGCTGGGATTAGGGAATTGGGAGGGCCCAACCTGAGCCCGAGCTAACCTGACCCAACCAAAAATTTTATATAAGATGGATTTGGATTTTCAGTCATTGAATCTGAGAATTCGGATTTTTTTATATATTTAGATAAATGCATTTTAATATATATATAGATATAGATATACAGATATATATTTGCAGAAGTACATACATATATATATATAATTTTATAATGAATTTATTAACCAACCTGAGCTCAATCCAATTAAATTACAATGTAAACTGAGTTTAGGGTAGAAAAATTAGGCTTGACGTCAGGCTTCAGCGGCAGTAGATTCAATAACTGAAATCCGGAATTTGGAGGAGCAAGATCAGCGAATTTGTAGGGACCATGAATTTATTACTGTCATAAAACTAAGGTTCAGCCAATATGAATTCGATTTTGAGGCCCTTATTAGGAATTGGATCAGGTAGGCATGTGATTGTAACTACATTAAATGAATACTTAACACATGTCCCTTGAAATACCCCCATTCTAGCTGAACACGATTCCAGACAACTTTTAACTGTTCTTAGAATATTTATAAAGTGTTCACTGAATATACTTCTTATGTTGCTAGATCTGGTCCTTGCACTCGAGTTTCGGTTTACTCTTCCTTGACCAATTCTTTTCCTCGTGCATGTATCGACCACTAGGGGTCACCCAACCCGCTGAATCCGCCCAATCCACTCAGGATCTAACCTGCTCAACCCCTGTTTAACCCGTCCATTTACTTGGCAGGTTGGGTGAGGTTATGTGATCAACCCATCACCCAATCCATCCATTTAAATGGGTTGGGTTGTAGATAACCGTTGGGTTAACCATTACAAACAGAAGTATTAATTCTTTAGCATTTTTTTTTTATTTTCTTCATTTGAATTAAATAATTTATAATTAATGCATTATTTTTCTATTAATTGTTGACTAAATTTAGTTTTGTCTTGAATCAACACACTACACGCAACATAAATCCAAATCAATTTCACCCAAATCCGGTTTAGTTCAACGTAGTCTGACCCGATCCGGGTCAACTCAAATTTGAAATAGACCTCAAACGGGATGGCTCGATATCGCTTGCTTTGCCTGGTTTGGGTCGTCCGGTCCAAACATTATTCACACAGCCCTAGCCCAACCCGACCCAAGCTGATCCGGGGTGACCCAAATCCGAAGCGGGTCGAACCAGGTGAAGTCCAGACACTAAGCCACCCCACTTGCTTTGCCCTGTTCGGATCATCGGTTCGCCTTGTATCCATACAACCCGACCCAAATCCGACCCGGGTCAACAATGCTAGCTGACCTAGATCCTTTGGAGCCTTTGGCCTGGGACTAACCCGAACCCAGCTCGGACCGGTCCGACTGAAGTGAACCGGTCCAGCCAGGGTCTGGCCCCGACCGAGCTGAACCGGCCCGACTAGGTGTGGTCCCAACCGGACTGAATCCGATCTATTTGACTTTGGTCCAACCGGTTCAGTCGGGACCTGGTCCAGCCGGATTTGCTCCAAATCTAAGCGGTTCAACCACTCTTGATGTGATTATCTCAAAGACAATCCAATTAGATAGTTCAAGTTGATCTGACCGGTTTGAACCTAAGTGGTTCGTCAAATCCGAAGCCCGAACATAGGTAAATGGCTTTGCTACTTATGTAAAAATAATGCATGTAATGTGATTTGAACCTTCAGCACTTATGTAAATAACAACTACTATTACCACTAAGCTATAACCAACTTATTTATTAGGATGGAGTTAGTTTTTTTGTTTTAAGTACATAAATATAAGATTAATGGGTTTGGGCAAGTTGGATTGGGTTAAACCGGGTTTGGGTTGAACCCAACCCATTTAATTTTACATAATTGGGTCATTAACGGGTTGGCAGGTTAAATGAGTTGGGTTGAAACTCAACCCAAACCAAACCCAACCCAACCCGCCCAATTGCCACCACTATTGACCATGCCATTCAAGCTCTGTTTCAGTTCTTTTCAAGGGGCCAATCTCCTGTTTGGTTTCTTCCATTTGTAATGATTTTTCTCCCCCTTGAATGGGGTTCTTTCATGCTATGCCTTATTGGCCTCACTTAATAAATTATCTTTTCCTTGTATATATATATATATATAGCTTGGAATGGGAACAGGGTGCACTTTATGTATAGTCCGTTCGTTTGCGGTATTTAGTAGAGAGAAGTTGGTCAATCGATAATTTGGTCATGATCCTTATGTTCGTTTGTAGCTAGATAATGTGTTGGGAATGGGGTCACTGAAACTTGGAGGAGAGGCTCTAAGGCGTGTCTGAAGACACCGTCTTTAGAATGTTATTTGCCCCCACTCAGTTTTCATTGAGTTTGCTGTTGGGTTACAGGCAAATCTGTTCCCAGTATACAACAGAGCCTTAGGCGAGAATCTGCAACCAGTAAAGTTAAAGAGTCTCCAAAGAAACCTTCTGTGAGACTGTAGCAGACTAGACTGAGAGAAAGAGAGAGAAAGTGAATTTCGAAATTGCTGTGTGTGAAATGTCTGATTCATGCCCCTTAAATAGTTTCTAAAGAGTTATGAAGAAAAGGTAGGTACTAGTTTAAAGAAGACACCTTGAACAATCACAAAAGGTAGTTAACAGTTAATGACTATTAACTTTGAATTGTGCCTCTTGATCACACTCGATCGAATCGTGACCGTTGATCTCATTGTGCCACACACACGCACACGCATGTTGCATGGTATCAAACCTCCATACTTTCCTCTACTATTTCTAAGGAGTGTAAATTAGCTCCTATTAAAAAACCCAAAACAAAACTTATAAATATCCAATGTGGGATAAGTTCAAAACTGGTTTTAGTAATAGAAAAGTTGTTTTCTAAAACAAGTGTGCAAGTGCAATTTCTCATGTAATTGACCAATCAAACCCATTGGATTTAATCTCTAATGAGATTAAAATCCAACATAATGGATAGTATTAGTTACCCTGATATTGATACTCTCCCTCTTGCAAGGTGGATAAACAATTTCTGTGCGAGTTTACAACACTCTCTCTCTCTCCAACCTCTTTTTTTATCCAAATAACTTGTATCGCCTGAAACTTCATTTACCCAGATAAGTTTGATCAAAGAAACACTTGAGGCTGCGTTTGGAAATGATGCAAATGGAGTGTAAATCCCGGTTTAGGGTAAATTTGCACTCTAATTCACTTTTGCCTGTTTTTGGTAATATTACAGTTATGCATTGACAAATAACAGACCTTTATATTGATAATAAGATGTAAAAGTACATCAATAAAAAAGAAGTAAATTTGCATTCAAGTGGGCTTTTGATAATATATATATATATATATATATATATATATATATATATATGTTTTATTGAAAAAGTCTGTTTGTAAAAAAGGTAAACTTGTCAATGCAAAACTTAACTTTACAATTTATATGAACTATTTTACATTTTACATTTTTGCATTCACACTTATTTGCATCGTTTCCACGTACAGCCTGACTGAATAAATAATAAAGTAAAACCGAACAGGGCTTTAGTATTCATCAAAATTCACCACTCGGGGTGGGGGTGGGGAGGATTGATTGGTCACACTCTCAAACGTGGGATTGGATCTGGATGGATTTGATACCGGAAAAACTTTGAGCAAGTAGGCCCCCAATGATGTTACATGTAGGAGATCCAGACTGGCATCCGGACTGGGCCATAAGGCCCAGAGGCCCCAGGTCTGAACTGATGGAATCTATTTATGCCTAAACCAATGGTACAATGATATGTATGAGGGAGGTGGGTCTTCTTTCTCTCAAGGTGTCCGGTTTAATCGGGTCACTGGATTGCCGTGATTATAAACAGGGTAACGGGTGCTGGATGAATCAGAATTTTGGAGGAAGAAAAGAAGCAACCTGGAGTCTGGAGATATAAAAATCATGATTTTGAAATCGGATGGGACTGGACAGTTTGGACTGGAAAACTCAGGAAGTGGTTAGTTCATGGGTTTTGTTTCACCTTAAAACTGATTTTAATTAAAAACCAGTGATTTGATCAATAACTCATTAATCTAGGCCGTCGAATTGTCAACTTGGATAATGGCTTTTGACCATCTTTTTTATTTTATTTTTATATATTTAAGTATGTTCGGTTTGAATTGAACAATCAAACCGTTCAACCTAAAACCTAAAAACCAATCCCCAAAACTATTCCAATATCCGATTCTGATTTAAAAACCTTGATAAAAACATGCCAACCTTGTTCCTCTTCTCCGTCTTGTGGCGAATATATCGATCTTGATACTTGAAAGTTGAAACGAATGAACGGTTGGCAGTCGGTACCACTGAAACCAGGAACCCCCGTTCCATGGGAAAGTTGTAATAAGTTGAACCTTGGAAGGTGGAAAATGGAAACTACCATTGTCTTTCATTTAAAGGTGTCGGCAAGGGGATACTGGACCGTATTCAAGCTACTTTGTCTCGTTTTTCTATCCAAATGACTAAATTTTCAGTATTTTATTTTTCTTGATTGAGCCAAGTGTACTTATGTCTATTCTCACACCACACTAACCTATGGTTTGGTACACTTTAAACCAATGTCTTTAAACCGCCATTAACCCAGACCGTTGGACTGTTTCGCCTGGGAACTATCCAGGAAATCAGTTTCATTTTATTCTAAATCCGGTCTCTGTTCAAAAACTATTGAATTCATCAATGATTTATTAACTCAGACAGTCAAATTATTAACCCGTGCAACAGTTTTTTATCATTTTTTATTTTAATTATTTTTTAATTTTTTATAATAATGGGTCATCGGTTTGAACTGAACAATCAAACTGTCAACCCAAAAAATGAAGGCCAAAACGGTTCCTGGGTCTCTAATTGCTTTAAATTTTTGGCTAAATTGGTTTTTGGGTCTCTAATTGGATTCCATGCAGATTCAAACTGAATCCACTTTACTGTCTATAAAATATAGATTGAATTTTAGTAAGTCTAAAGAATTAATTACTTTTTAATTTATACAAAAGTAATATATATCATATAAAATGTTAAATTTAATAACCATAAATTTAGTTGTATACATATATTAATCAGAATCACATATTCCGGATGCCTTGTTTGGTTCAGCCGGGAATTGGAACCTAATTCTGATTGTTGCTGTTTTTAGTTCAACTAGAAGTTAGAATTAGAATCAATCGAAATTTTCAATTTTACCCCTGTTAAAAGAGCTTCAAAAACAGGTTACTTATTGTGTTTTTTCAATAAATACATACATTAACAACTTGTTAACAAGTATATATATGGAGAAAATATGAAAAAAAACTGAAGAGATGAAGCAGTGGGTTAAAAATAAGAGTAAGATTGTTGTAAATTTACACTAACGCAAAAGAATGGCAGTGCAAATGATTTGAATGTAAATTCTGACCTATTTTTTGTTTCAAATTTTAGCTTATTTTGTTTGATTATAGTACAAATAAAATAAATTAAAAGATGAAGCAGAATAAAGTAAAATCCAAAACAAAATTAAACAATGATTTGTATTTCTTACATTTGCACTCTCATGCATTTATACTAGTGTAAATAAATTTGCACTGCAACCAAACATAGTCTTATGGTTGCAGGGTGGATATGCAAATCAAAGCATTAGTATAGTTAGTTAAATAAAAAATAAAGAAGAAGAAGAAGAGGGGAATGTTAGAGGACAGATTCAAAGTCTTTGTTCAGTTGGACAAAGATTTGGAAGAAGAGGGATTTGTTAATAATAGGGCTACAAGTCGAGCTGGGTTAGGTCGGCTTGAGGCCAACCCTAAGTTCTAAATCCTAACCCAACCTGACCTTCAAACTGACCAACCCAACCCAACTTCGGGTTGGGCTGGGCTCGAGTTGGGCCCAACCCAACCTTCTTTTCATCCCTTAAAACCTCATAGAATTTATCGACTTTAGATCTTAACTCAACTCTCACTACATATATTGATCCTATGTTTCATTAATATTTGTTTGTTGACGTTTTTTTTTTTTTTGTTCTTTTGGTACAAAATTCAGAGAAACAAGTATAAAACATGACTATATTTTATTATGAGTTATGACTTATGATAGATCTTTCTTAAGTGGCAAACAACATAGAGGAGATGAAGAATAAAATTTTCAAAAAAACATAAAATAATGTTATTAAGGTTTAGTCTTTCTTATTAGAATTAAGTAGTGATTATCTTAAAAGAAATACATGATACTATATGGTGGGGGCTATACAAATATCATGCATCGAAACAAATCAATGTATGTTATATATTATATATAGCATATATTTATATATGACATATATTATAGAGTCGGGTTTGAGTTGGGTCGGATTGGCTAAGGGATCAACCTTAATCCAACCCGAAGTAAAATCGTATTCATGAATTGGATTAGGGTTGGGTTTGGGCCAATTAATAACAATCATCAACCACCGTATTAGTAGTAGCAATTGTGATAAAGGGCAGGTGGAAGAGGGAGAAAAAGAAGAGGGGGAGGAAGAAGAGAGAAGAGGGGGAAAAGAGGAAGAAATGGAAGAAAATAGGAGATATAATCTTACTTCTCTGGAGATGGTGGTTGTCGGTGACTAACTTGAATGCTGGAAGGCCTCTGAGATGATGAGGATTTGGGGTCGAGTAGGGTTTCGGATCAAAATTGAAGTTTTTTTTTTGTCAAAAGAAAAGCAGTTGAAATTGAAAAGGACATCCTAATTCCGATTTCAAGCACCTATTCCTGCAAACTAAACATACCCTTAATCGAATCAAATCTATATGGATGCAGGGTTTAACGTCCAAATTCAAAATTATTGAATCGAGCTTTGGATATTAAAAATCCACTAACAGCCTTCTGATTTTTATGTTATTTTAAGGGAATTATCTAAAACCATCTTCAACTCCCAAATAATTTCAAGGCCACCCCATAAATTAAAAAATGCACTCTTAGTGATAATTACAAATATGTGCACATATGGGACGATATTTGAAACACCACAAAATAAACAACTAGCTATCATCATCATCATTACCTTCTTCTGATTTTTCTTCTCCTATTCTTTGAGAGAGAGAGAGCACAAGTTTCAGGTATTTCATTGTTTCTGTGTTTTGTATTGGAAAAGTGGTTGAGGTGTTGGATTGAGCATAGACCTTGCTCTCCCCTCCCCCATCTGGCTGTCAACCAAACTAACCAAACCGATTATATTGGTTTTGGTTATGGTTGTGTAGTTTTGTTCCAATTAATAATTTGATAGAGACGCTTCTTGCTGTCTGAACCGGTTAGAATCAAATTAATAATATATAAAAGCCTATTGTGTTTTTATAACTTTTGTTATATTTTAAAAGTATTAATTTTATAGATTATATATATTCAAAACACTTGTTTTATCAACATAATCATTCTATTCTTAATAGTTAAATTACCAAAAACAAAGTTTTAAATTGTTATTATTAATATATAACTATTAATTACAAATATAATGAAGTCAGACCCGATTGTCCAGATTCATAAATGGGACGGTTATGGGCATTATGGCTTCTGGGTCTGTCAATGGATAATCCATAATCAGTTGTACAAAAACTGCAATGAAGAAGGAACAAGCTATCAAATTGAGCTCCACATTGAATAATTTTGGGCATTGGCCATTGGGTGAGGGTCAAACATCCTTTCAATATGGTATTGGAAATGGGCCGGATCCGGGTTTGTCTTCTTCTGTGAGATCCTACATCCCAATTCCCGAGGGTCAAGCCGATGGTTCCAAAATCCAAATCCATCAACCATGGATCGAGAGAGAAAAAGCAAATAAACACAAGAAGAGAAGGTACGGTAGGCGGGTAGCAGGGACAGACCCATGTGGACCGGAGTGGTACTCCATGCCGTCACTATGGCCATGGGGGAAGGATACGATACTTCTAAAAGAGTTATGATCTGCTATTCTAAAAGAGTTCTGATCTGCTATTAACACATCACAACTCACACCGTGCATTAGGAATATCTTTCTATT
This sequence comes from Nelumbo nucifera, assembly GCF_000365185.1. The sequence goes on along the minus strand of NW_010729137.1, from coordinate 2,199,749 downwards.
TCTATAGATAATGACATTTATGTAGGAAGAGATATTATCAATGCACGGCTACGATGCACTGTGAGGTGAGGTTGGTTGAGGCACGCTCTGTGACTATGAGGAGATCCGACCTCCTTCTAAAAACGATATGAATACGGACCTGGTAATTAAAATCCCATTTGAAAATTTGAATCCTGGCTGAGATTTCACAGCTTCATTTTTATTACCCGAAATTGATACATATGATGCTTCTATACTGATGATTCAATCAAAACTTTAACTTTATTGACAACAAAATTTATATACTACTTTATTGTATCCTGCATTTAGACTTTTTAGGCTTATTTGTACAATATATATATAGAGAGAGAGAGAGAGCATATATTGTACTTATTCATTTCATACATGCATATTTTGCACAAGTCTAGGGGTACTACGATCCCTAACAATCACAATTACATATAAAACTTAGAGGGGGAGGGAGATCCTGGATATTAAAATTTAAGGAATTTGAATTGGGCCTGATGAGCAAGCCAATCAGCAGCTTGATTCGCCTCACAAAGACATGCATATTCTGATGCAAACTATGAATCATATATTATTATAAAGAAAAGAGGGAGGCCAAGATTCAGTCTTCGTGGTTTTTCCCCCCAATCCAGGAAAGAATGGCAAATGGGGCAGGTTTTTCCCATCTCTAATCCCCACTCTTTAATTAATCCACATTTCTGACCTTCATTCTTGTTGGACAGAAAAAGTTATCTTTTATCTTTGGTTTCATCTCTAATCCCCTAAATCTCCGAAACTTTTTAATTAAATATTTATTTAAAACAAAGAAAAGAATTAAAATATAAATAATATTTTAAATATATTTTGATTTATATAATATAAATAATATTTTAAATAACATAAATAATATTATATGTTTAATATATACATATATATATATATATATTTAATATATATAATCGGGGTTTTCACCCCCCATCCCCATCCCTGCTAAGACGGTCTCTGATGAAAGAAGATTTGGTCCAACCTCGCAAATCACGCCACGTGGCAAAAAAAAAAACAAGTAGCTCGGCACTTACCGAGGGAACAAACACCAAAGGGAAGAGACCAGCGGTCCGAACTCCCTACAAAGTGCCCGAACTCCCTACTTAGAGCCCGAACTCCCTGTAAGGTGCCCGAACTCCCTACTTAGTGCTCGAACTCCCTACGAGGAGCCCGAACTCTCCCTTTGGCCCCAAGTCGCACAAAACAGAGACCCGAACTGGCCCGTCCTATGACAGTTTGGGGCCCCCCTTATCCGAACTCAAGACTTCGCCTCACGCACCGCTCCGAGCACTTCGCTTCCGGAGCATTGAACTGGACGAACCACACCGTACCTGACACCGAAGGAGTCCGTATCCAGGGGCGGCGCACCTGACTAACTTGAGATCTGATGCCTGACGGCCGCATTTCAAACGGCCACCTACCACCGTCACCTGTCAACCGCTACCTCCAGTTACAGAGACGGCTCCGACAAAAAGAGCAGTGATGGTTCTGCCCCAGCAGAGGCGATGACACCCGAACTGGAAGAAGCACGGAAATACTCATTCCCGACCTGATAGGAGTCTAGGAGTGAGTGCGCGAGGTGGTTATAAAAGGCTCTCCACCCCCAAAGAGGAGGTAGGAAAACTTTGCGCTATCTGGTTTTACCTTGCCTTTGAAGGATTGTAACTTAAGCTTCGGAGCCTTTACACCAGGTTCCCCCCAGAGCTTCCTCATCTCCTCCATTTCAGGTTCTCTGCTACTCAGTTCAGAGGCAAGGTCGTTGACAGCTAAGACCAGCCGGATTGCACATCATCAATTGACGCCGTCTATGGGAAGCGCTTCAAAAAAGCCTCCCTCCAAACTCTCATACCCCCTTTTCTTCTTCAAAAAACCCAACACTCATGGCCTCTTCCAGCAACGCCAGACGTGGCACGGAGACAAACACCACCGGGGAACAACTTCAAGTTCCCGTGGTGTGTGTTGGACAGTTCACCATCCCCCTTTCGGTGGAAGGAATCCCCAGCTTGAATGCGCCACAAGCAGTGGCGCCCGTAAACCTTCCTGCCACAAGCATCTCCTTTCCTCCCCCTATTGAGACAACCTTTACTAAACCGACTACCGTCCCCCTGGCAGCCAGCCAAAACCGGTTGGATGACCTGATGCAGTGCATGCGGGCAATGCAAACCCAAATGCAACAGTTCCAGCAACACAAGCTTCACCAGCACCAAGTGCTGCACAACATCTCCCAGTATCACTATCAATAGCAGTTCCTCCAACTGCCACTGAACCAACCACTACTTCCACCTTGCCACCCTGCTCCGAGGCCGGTCAAGGCCTCCCCACAGGATGGACGCCCCCACCAAGGAAAGGCCTCTAGGGCCCAAAACCCCCATAACAGCCAGGCCTCGTCCCTAGGCCGAAGAGAGAAAAAAATCATCCCCGCCTCGCAGCTCGCAGGCGGGTTGGGAACCTTGCCCGCGAGATTGGCACCTTGGCGCTCCAAGCCCGAGTTCCCACTCACGGAAAACCGATTCGGCGCCCTGGCAGTAGCAGACTACCAGCATTCCGGGCCCATCGAGCTCGGCAACACGGAGGCCAGCAACGCCAGTACAAGGCCCACTCAACAATGAAGGCGCCGGCGAAGTCGCCGAACCGCCACCCGAGTCCTGTTAGAGCTCAGAGGCAAAGAAGAGACGAGCTCAAACGAGGTAGAAGTTGCCCCGATTCACTCAGTTCCTTCCCCCCTCGCATCAGAACTCCTGGCGGTTCCCTTGCCCAGAGATTTCAAGCTCCCACCTCGTGCACCCACTTCTAAGCTTCTGTCAGGTCGGGTATGATTACCTCTGGGCTCCTGCCAGTTCGGGTGTCATCCCCTCTGCTGGACAGAACCGCCACTACTCCCTTTGTCAGAGCCGTCTCTGCAACTGGCGATGACGGTGGCAGGTGGCGATGGCAGGTGGCCGTTGAAGTGCGGCTGTCAAGCGTCAGATCCCAAGTCAGTCAGGTGCGCCGCCATTGGATACGGACCTCCTCGGTGTCAGGTATGGTACGCTTGTTCAGTTCGGCATCCTGGAAGCGAAGTGCTAGGGTGGTGAGCGAGGTGAAGTCTTGAGTTCGGATAGGAGAGTGTCCCAAACTGCCATGAGGCGAGCCAGTTCGGGTCATTGCCTTGTGTGTGAGGTTCGGGCTCCTAGTAGGGAGTTCGGACTGCTGGTTCCTTCGGTGCTCGTGCCTTGGGCGCGCTGTTGTGCCGAGCTGTTTGCCTTTGCCACGTGTTGAGTGATTACGAGATCGGGCCAAATCTTCCTTCATCAATTGCCCCCACTCCTCGTGCTAAAGGTCTTGCCCTGGCGCGGGGAGTTCGCGAGGTGGCTGGTGGATTTGTCTCGTACTTTGAATCTCGGTTGACTGATAGCGCGAGGTGCGTTGTGAGTTCTTTGGGTTGACTGAGCGCGGGAAACGCGCCGACCTGCCTACAAATGCTGACAGACGTGACAGCGCGCTCCTTATTTCAAAAATTCAAAATGCGCACCGCTGGGAGACGTGACAGCAGGCGTCTTTTCAAATTTGAAAATGTGCCGTTGCCGCCATTAATGCGAGGAGACGTGTGTTGGTGTTCTGTCAGTTTCAGAAAGACGTGCGCCGGCGCTCTGTCAGTTTCAGAAAGACGTGCGTTAATCACGTATCGGTCTCAGGGGAAGTTCGGTTAGCGCAACTATGGGCTGTCGGATTGGCTTTGATCTGTGATGTTGCTTCTCGGTCACTGTGGGTATAAATAGTGGGGGACCCCAGTCACTTTGTTACTTCTGTGCTTTGCCTCTTGAGCTCGCGTCCAAGTTTCAGCTTGCATCCAGGCTTTCAGTTCGCGTTCAAGGTTTTTGCTCATTCAAGTTTCCGTAGTCCTGTTCAAGCTTTTTTCCAGGTGAGTACCTTCCTGGAATCCACCTTCTCTCCTCGATGTCTAGCTCGGATAGCTCAAATAGTTCTTCAAGTGGGTCGGATGCAGGTTCTACAAACCGAGTTGCATCCTCTGATAGTCCTAGCGAGCCAGAGGTAGAGCTCGAGGAAGAGTTCGAACCCGTAGGTCGAGTCGCTTCGTGTAGTTTGGTGTCCACCTCTCATCGAGGTTGGACGTTAGACAAGTTTGGCCCCTCGACCATGACGCCTGAGGGGCTCCAATCCCTTATTACCTATTACAATTTGCCTGGGGAGTACGCTTATTTCATACCTTCGGGTAGCTTTCCTTGGGGACACGGTCCTGATGAGATCGTGATATTCCGGGAGCAGCTCACTACGGGGCTGCAATTGCCTTTCCATCCCCTCCTTGTCGAGGTCTTGAATCACTTCAGCGTTACGGTCGGCCAGCTTCACCCGAACTCCATTCGTAAATTGGTGGAGACAATCTCCCTATTTTGCAAACAGTGCTTTCCTTTAGACTTGGAGATCTTCTCTTCCATCTTAATGCCTAAGAAGCTAGCGGGTCTCCTCCCCGGGCATAGGCGGGCATATTACCTATCTCCTCGCCCGGGTTTTAAGCTTTTACATGAACTTCCTAACAAGGTCCCGATGTGGAAGCGGAACTACTTCGAGGTGCGAAGTGTGTTGGGGTGGCCGTTTCAGACCGGGTGGGGGGTGGCCGCCCCTGACTCCGGTGTTACGCTTGACAAAGAAACGATGAAGGGCCTCCGGCAATGGGCGCGGCTTGGGCTAAAGTGCCAACAGTATCTGACGAAGCCTAAGCTCATTGCGGCCGACCTGAGTTCGGGTAGGTTTCTTAGAGGTTCTATTTTGCTCTGTCTTTTGCTTTTTTCTGATGTCGAACTCTTTTTTACAGGTGTGATGGACTCAGGAAGGACTCAAGGTGGGCACTTGTTTCAAGGCATGAAGAGGAGGAAGAGAATCGCCAAGCGAACTCGCACCGAGCTGCCCCGGGAAATGGAGCCTGAGGTACTGGACTACCCGTCAGAGGATCCGTCCAGGGAGCCCGAGATGGCTCCTCCAATGCAAGAAG